>PVJH01017025.1:0-18310 GCA_004026705.1 Nesogale talazaci
CCCCACCCCCCACCCCCCGCCGCCGGCCCCTGGAGAGAAAAGAGAGCGCCTCACCTCCTCCTCGCTCTCGTTGCGGAAACACAGGCACGCGGCCCGCTTCTTGTAGCCGTCGCCGTCATAGGTGCGGGTCTGGTTCGACTTGAGCTTCATCATCCTCCGGGACCGGGCGGGGGGCGGGGGGGGGAGGCGGTGCGGGTCTCGGCAGTCGCGGGAGGGACGGGCCACTGGCTGCGGACGGCCGCGCGCGCGCTCGCGCACGCGCGCCCCCGGCTGGCCCGAGAGGCGCAGGGACGGGGGAGCCGCTTCCTTCGCTACCCGGCTCCGCCACTGGCCCGCCGAGGCCACCTCATTCCCCCCGGCCCAGGCCCCGCGCCGCCGTCACGGCCGCCGTCGCCGCCGCCGCCGCCGCGGCCGCCGCCCCCTCTGCCGCCGCCGCCGCCGACGACGACCGCAGCGCCATCTTGGGCGCGCTGCGTCAGCGGCGTGAGGGCGCGCTGCGTCGGCGGCGTAAGGACGCGCCGGGCGGCGCAGGCCGCGCTGGGGAATCGCGCCCTCCCCGTGCGCGCGGCGTCAACGAGCGTCTTGGCCCGAGGGCCGCGCGCCTGGCCGGCCGCTACGCCGGAAGCGTATGCGTGGGGCGTCGGGGCGGGGGGGGGGGGGGGGGGGGGGGGGGGGGGGGGGGGGGAGTGGGGAGGGGTTGGGGGCGCGCGCGAGGAAACCGAGGTGAGAAAGGGGCACGCGCCAGCGCCCCCTCGCGGCGCCGCTGACGGCGCGGCGGCGGCGGCCGCCTCCTCGACGTCCGTGCGCGGCGCGGTGCAAGGGGACTTCGCCGAGGCCACCCGCGTCCAGGCGTGGCCCAAGGGCGGGTCCATCTGGGAAAGAACGAGGGAGGAAACGTCAACCCAGAACCGATCCCGGCGCGCTCAGTGGGTTGTGAGACCTGAACCCCCCAGGCGGCAGAGAGCCTTAGCTGGCTGGGGTCGGAGGGCGGCTTTGAACCGCTGGCCTTGGGTTAAGCCGCGCGACGCTTAACTCACAGCACTACCAGGGCTCCTTGACGGGGAAAGTAAAATACATAATGAAAACACAACCAATTGCCGAGCGTTGGGGACGCTGGAAACCTGGGTTGATGGGGTGCCCCGAGCACTCGCTCTGAGTTCCTGAAGCTCTAAACGTTCAGGGATCCTGAGACTATGGCCCGCGGGCCACAAGTGGCCTGCCAAGGACAGTTATCCGGCCCGCGGTGGGCTTTTGCTGCCTCTGCCCGCCCTGCCTAGCACCCAACTCATCTCAGGCACGCAGTGAATTTGTTCATAGGTTTGGTTTTTTTTTTTTTCTTCCTTTTTTTAGGCATCACTGCCCCCTGGTGGTGGGAGTAGGAGGCCCAGCCTTTGCTCCTGTGGAGCTGGAATTGAACCTCCATATCAGTGGGCCGCAGTCCCGCGCACAACCACTACGCCACCGGGGCTCAGCCCAAAACTAAATTTTTATAGGAGCAGGTACCCTCGTCTTTCTCCTGCAGTTTCTGGTGGTTTTGAACCTTGGCTTTGTGATTAGCATTCCGACACCTATCCCACCAGGCCACCAGGCTCCTTATTCTGCCCACAGACTCCTTCATTACTGCATCTCAGAGCTTGGGTTTTTTTTTTTTTCTTCTGTTCTTTCAGTTTGAGGAATTTTGAGCATGTTCTTCCCATTGGGGTTTTCCAACTTCAGGTCTTTGCACATTTCATTATAACACCTTGGCCTTGTCTTCTCAAGCCACCCTTTGAAATATTTGGGGGGGGGGCATCACTGCCCTCTGGTGGGAGTGGGAGGCCCAGCCTTGCTCCTGAAGAACTGCTGGTGGATATGAACCGACAAGCCAGTGGGCCACAGTCCCGCACTCAACCACTACGCCACCCACTACGCCACTGGGGCTCAGTCCCCTTTGAAGTCTTTTTTTTGGGGGGGGGGGCATCACTGCTCTCTGGTGGTGGGAGTAGGAGGCCCAGCCCCACCGCTGGAATTGAACCTCTGTCCCAGTGGGCCGCAGTCCCGCGCACAACCACGACGCCCCCGGGGCTCAGCCCCCCTTTGAAGTCTTTTGTTCAGCGCTTTTGCTTCAACGTTTCTTCCATTTACTTTCGCTACTCTATATTCATATGCAAGTTTCAGAATGTTTATGACAGCTATGCTGGTTTCCCCTCCTCCCCTTTTCTGTCTTTTTAATAACTGCTAGGGTTCTCTAGAGGAACAAAACCAGGACACTTATTTTATACATAGATAGAAAGATGTAGATAGATAGATAGATAGATAGATAGATAGATAGATAGATAGATAGATACAACATAGAAAATAAACAACTAATTAGTCCACACAACAGTACAGAGGGCTCAGTTAAAAGCACTTCCACTAGACCGTGAATACACTGGCCGTCCTTCAATTCACAAAGGCAAGTCTACAAGCAGACAGCTGAGTTTTCTGTAGAGCAATACAGGGAGTCTGGCCACAGGCAGCAAACAGCAGGGCAAGTCACCCACAGTCAGCCAGATGACAGGGTCTGACGGTCCCCAGCTCAAGTGATGTCCACACCAGCAGTGTGGCAAAGTAGGTCTCAAAGAATCCTCAAACTATCGTGACCCAGTCCACGGCTCGGGAGTCCCACAGGTAGTGTAGCTTGCAAGTAGAGGCAGAGAACTAGCTAAAGTAGTCTGATCATCAGAGCTAAAGACAGAAAGGTGAGGCTCACCGAGCCACTTATCTCCTTGGCCATCAGCTAAACTGCAACTTTAGGAACCGTACATGTGTTTATTGGCCAAGCTGGCACAATAATTCTATCACAATCCACACCTTGCCAACGAGGCACCGGCACACAGTTCTTTAGCCATATGTATAATTTCCAGACATTAATGAAATCACACATATAACCTTTTACTTTCCTAGTTTATGATGTCCTTGAAGTCATCCCATAAGCCAGCTGGTCGGCAGCCATTAGCGTTCAATATATCAAATCTACTCTTTAGAAAGTCTCTAAATTCAGGTGGCTTTCATACACTTGTTCTCATTTTCCTCACTTTCAACTTGAGCAGCTGACGTCTGTTCCACAATCCAGCCCCAGTCTTGTTCTGACTGGTGATATTGAGCTTATCTGCTGTCTCTTTTCTGAGATACAGTCTTTGCTTCCCGTGTATTCCATCCAGCAAGATCCACGTGGAGAGTTGCCATTACGTTGCTGAAAGAGGCATTTGCAGGAAGTCCTTGGTCTTGAAAAATTCTCACGTAATCTGCATGGTTTGTCAAGGTTCTAACTTTTCAAATAATGATCCTTCCTCTTTGTGTCCCGCTTTTCCATCCCAATTCCAATAATCACCAAAGCAGCTTGACGGCCTGCTTGATTAATTTCAGAGTACAGAAGATGGGTGGGGGCTGAGCCCCGGTGGCGTAGTGGTTGAAGTGCGGGACTGCGGCCCCACTGGCTTGGCAGTTCAAATCCAGCAGCAGCTCTCCAGGAGCAAGACTGGGCCCTCCCACTCCCACCAGAGGGCAGTGATGCCCACCCCCCCACCAGAAAAAAGAAGATGGGTGTGAATTTGGATGTCAATTTGCATGATGGACAATAAGAAGACTTAAAAATGGATGTGTTTGAATTATGGTATTGGTGGAGAATGTTGAACACGGACTACCAGAAGAACAAACAAATTAGTTTTGGAAAAGCGTACAGCCAGAACTCCATGTCACTCTATGTACGTTGAACACGCATCCTAGGGGAACGAGTCCCTGAAGAAGGGCATCATGGATTATCAAAGAAGAAAAAGGGGTTTAAGGAGATGAATTGACACAATGGCTGCCACAATAACCCCCTGCCATTGAGTTGATTCCAACTCATTAACCCTATATAGGGGTTTAAAAGCTGTAAATCTTTACAGGAACATAATAGCCTCATTTTCGTCCTGCAGAGAAGCTGGTGGATTTGAACTACCCACCTAATGGTTAGCAGCCCAGTGCTTATCCAACAGCACCACCAGGGTGGTAACAGTGGGCTCAACTATAGCAGTGGTTATGAGGCTGATGCAGGCTGGGCAGTGTTTCATTCTGTTATACATAGGAAAGGTATGGGGGCTGAGCCCCGTGGCGTAGTGGTTGTGCGCGGGACTGACACATCTCAACTTTGTAGCAGTAAAGGGGTGGGGGCTGCACGTGGAAGCCTCTGGTGAACACAGACCAGGCAGGGGAATGGCCTACTCTCTTAGAAAAGGCACTGAAAAGTGAACGGACATAACTGGTTAAAATCTCATACCTTATCATTTGATCTCTCGGGCCCATTTTCAAGTTGTTCTAGTTTCTAATATTTTCTGTTTTCCCAGCTTTTCATTTTCTTTCTTATTTTGTTATTGTGGTTAGCTTTTGTGAGTCCGTTCTTTTATTTTTGTGTGTTTCTCGGTATATGAAATCCAGGTGGGGTGACTCTATAGACAGTAACTGGGGGTTCCTTGGGGGTATGGTAGGGAAGATTGGGGATGGGAAGTGTGGGATGAAGACAGAACTTTTCCACAATTATTGTACTCCAAATATTAAGCAAACTGTTTACCAGCATTTGTTATGGAAGTTAAGTCAGCTGTACCCTCTGTAGTTCCCAGTTACTTAAGGCCTTTGTGTTGTCTCACAACAGAGCTGACTCCCCTGCTGTCAGGATGATGGTTCCCTTCCTCTGAAGCCTGTGGGCGGATTCACATGCTGATGTTAATGATCTCTAGCCTAACCTGTTTAGCCACATCCAGGAGTCTGGGGTCTGGTCTTGTCACTTGGGACCCTAGTAGCCCCCTTTCCTATAATGTGTGCATATGGTACAACCTCTTCCTGTGATGTATGTCCTTGCCTGTAATTAGGAACCTGGCTTGGCTCCAGAGAGTATATAGGGATGGAACGTAGGATAGAAGCTCTCTCTCTGCCCTCTCAGTGCTGTCAATCTCCCTCATCATGTAATCCCTTCCCCCACCCTCTCTCCTGTCTCTCTCCATGTGGACCATCTAGCGGGACAGAGGTGAGCATATACCATGAAACGATATATGTGTAACTCCTATTGTTCTTTTCTCTCTCATGATCTCTATATCGTTGTTATAATAAATAATTATCGCTGCACAACTGCCTGTTGAACCCTTGCTGTATGTCAGAGGCCCACCACCCTCCGATAGGGAAGCCCATAACTATACAAGAAAAAGAAACAGTTCCCAAATTGATTGTGCAAACAGCTGTACACTTTTTTCTTTTTTGAGGCTTTTTTTTTAGGGGAGGGGGCATCACTGCTCTCCGGTGGTGGGAGTAGGAGGCCCAGCCCCACTGCTGGAATTGAACCTCCGTCCCAGTGGGCCGCAGTCCCGCGCACAACCACGATGCCACCGGGGCTCAGCCCATAACTGTACACTTTTTGACAAGATTGAACTATGGGATTACATGATATTTGGATTATGTGCCAATAAAACGGTTTATAAAAACTTTCTATTTGGCTGAGCCCCGGTGGCGTAGTGGTTGTGTGCGGTACTGCGGCCCACTGGGATGGAGGTTCAATTCCCGCTCACAGGAGCAAAGGCTGGGCCTCCGACTCCCACCACCAGAGGGCAGTGATGCCTAAAAAAAAAAAAAAAAAACTTTCTATTTTTCAGTCACCACCTAGAAGCCTTCCCTAACTGCCTGTGTTGCCTCCTGGAAACCTGGGCCTGTCCTAACTGACAGTGTCACATAGTATTGTCCTCTTCTTGCTGCCATCCCTGCCACATTACAAACTCCTCCTTAAGGACAGGGTCTGTCTCTTACTTTTGCCTGTTTAAGTTAGCAATTATCTCAAGGGCTGATAAAACACAGCTCAAAAATGTTTGCCCCCTCTGATGCATCTGATCTGGTTTCCAAAAGCTTCTGTCTTGTTGTTTGTTCATATTGGGGTGTATCCGATCTGGTTTACAAAAGCTTCTGTATTGTTGTTTGTTTGTTCCTATTAGGGTGTATCTCAGTAGTGTTATGTCATTGGAGGTCACCCTCTGGGAGTAGTTACATACATGGTTTCCGTTATTTGAAACCCAGGATTGATAAACCTATAGGGACAATAAGCAGAATAAGGGTTTCAGCGGAGAGGGGCACAGAAGTGGGTAAAAGGGAAATGATGCCAGGGAATCCAGGAAGAAAAGGAATGTTTATAAACTGATTGTGGTAGGAATTGTACAGTCCCACTCGACGGAGATTGAATGATGGAATGATAGATGTACTAACTCCCAAATTAATAAAAAAAATTCAGTTTGTTAAATGAAAGAACAGCTATTGCCTTCCTTGAATCTCTCTATTGTGGCTCCCACTTCCTCAGGCACTGTGAAATGAGGCAGCTTCATCCTTCTGCTGCAGAGGTTGGTGGTGAGTGTAAGCATCCATTCACCACCCTCAAAATCTGCCTTCTGGAGGAGGGTCCTAAAGAATTCTCTTGATTACATATCTGAAGGCCAGGATACAGCAACTTCTTAGGGCTCATCCTAGATGAACTAGTGAATAAAATAGAGAAAACTTTGTTTCCTTAATCCTGTTTCCTGATGTCTCACAATCCCTCTGCCACTACCCACTAAGTCCACCTGGTCACATTTCATCAAATCCCCCGCGAGTACCTTCTGGTTTGAGTTTTTTTAGTGCCCTAGTACCTTCTGTTTTAATCTTTCCTCTGCACTATCAGCTATGAACCATGGTGGCATAGTGGCGCAGGTCTTAGCCTGCTAATAGGTTAGCACTTCAAAACCAGCAGGCGTTCTGTGGAAGCAAGCTCTGTGAAAGAGCTACCATCTTGGAAACGCACAGGGGAGTTGTCTTGTCCCACAGTGTTGTTGTGAGTCAAAATTAACTAGATGGCAGTGAATTTGGGTCCCCCCCTCCTCCATATCACTGCCCTGGTGGGAGTAGGAAGCCCAGCCTTGCTCCTGGAGAGCTGCTGCTGGATTTGAACCGCCAACCTAGTGGGCTACAGTCCTGTGCACAACCACTACGCCACCGGAGCTCAGCCCTACATTTTTTTAAACTTTTTTTTGGCATCACTGCCCTCTGGTGGTGGGAGTAGGAGGCCCAGCCTTTGCTCCTGTGGAACTGCTGCTGGAATTGAACCTCCATCCCAGTGGTCCACAATCCCATGCACAACCACTACACCACTGGGGCTCAGGCCTCTCTCTCTCTCTCTCTTTTTTACTGTAACCTTTTCTTTTGTATCAGTTTACCTATTTCTGCCTAACAAATAACCCCCCAAAGTAAAACAATTATTTTTTCTCTTGGTTTGATTAAGAATCCTTAAGCGACTGAGCAATTCTGGCTCGCAGTCCCATCTGACTATGGTTAGGTGTTAGCTTGGACCCAGATATCGACTCCGAACGTCGTTCTCTCCCATGCCTAGCCATTACCTGGAAGCTTCCTGCCTTTTCGATTGGACTTCTCCATGGACTTCTCACACATGGTGACTGAATTCCTCCTCCGTCAAAGATCCGAAGTCCCCAGGCTGGACTGCAGTGCTTTTTTGGTCAAACCCCCCCCCCACCCCGCCCTTAACCTGGGCTTGTGAGAACTATGTTATCAGTTCTAGAGCTTTCTCCAGATCGGATGTCAGCCCACCTGATTCAATAAGGCTGGAGGTGAGGTGGTTGGGTAGGTCCTATGAAAAGTTATCCTGTCTCCCATGTAAGTGTGGGTTATTTATCCATTATTCCTATGTTCCAGACTGCATGCTTCACAGGCGGGAAGGAGAGAACTCTTCCACGGATAATTGGTTATTAGCAGTCATCAAGTCGGCCTGTGCATTGCAGAATACAACTGTGTTCTAGAGTTTTCCAGGCTGCCATCTTTTTTTTTGGGGTGGGGGGCATCACTGCTCTCCGGTAGTGGGAGTAGGAGGCCCAGCCCCACTGCTAGAATTGAACCTCTGTCCCAATGGGCCGCAGTCCCGCGCACAACCACTACACCACCGGGGCTCAGCCCCCAGGCTGTCATCTTTTGGAAGCAGTTTGCTAGGCCTTTCTTCTGAGGTTCCTCCGTGTGAGTTCAAAATGCCAACCTTTGGACTCCTAGATTACCTGGATGGGTAAGCCCCCCAAATCACAAAGGTTCCTAGGAGATAGAGAGGCGAGAGTCCGACACAGAGAAATGGATGCAGGAAGATCTGAGAAAAAAAAAAGGGCCGTGGCGATGGTATGCTGCTGGCTTTGAAGCGGAAGCCATGGGACCCAGGCAGCTTCTAGAAGTGGACATGGCCCTCCCTGCTGACTCATGACAAGTGACTGACTCACATTATTACCTTCAGAACTGAAAGACAATACATTTGCAAGTCTTTAAACAACACAGTTTGTGATAATTTGCAACATCAGCAACAGTCAATTGGTACTCGATAAAAATGAAAAGCATTAGGGCTGAGCCCGTAGTGGTTGAGTGCGGGATTGCAGCCCACTGGGTTGGCGGTTCAAATCCAGCAGCAGCTCTCCAGGAGCAAGGCTGGGCTTCCTACTCCCACCAGAGGGCAGTGATGCCAAAGGAAAGGAAGAGAAGGGCTGAGCCCTGGTGGCGTAGTGGTTGTGCACGGGACTGCGGCCCACTGGGACAGAGGTTCAATTCCAGCAGTGGGGCTGGCCTCCTACTCCCGCCACCGGAGAGCAGTGATTCCCCCCCCCCCCAAAAAAAAAAAAAAAGAAAGGCATTTTCCATAGAACCTTGTATAAATGTCCATAGCCACTGTATTCATAATAGCCAGTCAATGTCCCTCTGTCAGAGGCTGTAGATCCCAACGGGGACTGGCTACATTGGTGAATGGATTAGCATTCACCAATGGCATGGAGGAATCCCACAGACCTTATAAAGAGCACCAGACACAAGAGGGGACGTTTTGTAAGATCCCAGGTCTAGAAAATTCTAAGAGGTAAAGCTTATCTGGTCAATGAACTCTGAATAGCTATGGTGACTAGTGGGGGAGCTTCATGGGAAAATGAACTGTGCATTGATTGGGAGGGCTCAAGGCAACTGGGCTTTGACCTTGATTGGCCGCTCGCAGGAAGCAGGGACTAGTGTCTAGTACAGTGGTCGGCAATGTTTTTTTCAAGTGGGTCTTTTTGTTTTCAGTCTTCCATTGCTTTTCACAAAACTTTTTGCTGGTGGGTCACATCACTTCTATCTTAGATGACGCATTATCTTAGAATGCAGAAAATAAACATTATACAGATAGGATAATCCAGTATACCTTAAATATAGAATTACATATCGTCACCAAATCTGTATTTACCACTTGAAAGAAATCATGAAATGTTAGCAGAAAAGTAAACGCCATGTAAATAAAATGAACCCCTATTTAATTAAGAGCATTTAACCATTTTAATGGCTTCCCTGATACTGTTTCATTATCCCTGTATGGTTTGAGATATTTGGGTGATAATTTTTTACTTTTTTGGGGGGGGGTGGGGTGGGGTGGGGATCACTGTCCTCTGGTGGGAGTGGGAGGCCCAGCCTTGCTCCTGGAGAGCTGCTGCTGGATTTGAACTGCCAACTCTGTGGGCCACAGCCCCGCACACAACCACTAGGCCCCCGGGGCTCAGCCCAAATTCTTTTTTTTTTTGGTTTTGGGGCATCACTGCTCTCCGGTGGTGGGAGTAAGAGGCCCAGCCCCACTGCTGGAATTGAACCTCCGTCCAGTGGGCCGCAGTCCCGCGCACAACCACTACGCCACCGGGGCTCAGCCCTCTTGAACTTTTTTGGTATTATTTTTTTTTTGGGGGGGGGGGGGGGGCATCACTATACCTTTCGTAGTACCTAACACTGGCCCAAGTACACACAACTCTTCATTAATAACTGGAGGGCCCATAGCTCCCTAACGAGCAACGATTGTAAGCCTTGCAACGTTATTCATGTCAGCACTTTCATCCAGACAAGTCCAAAGAGATCTCTCTCGTCCAAGTCAAACGATGTAGATCACTTTTCATTTGTTCAACTCATCTTGGAGAAGACAGGCTGTCTCGAAGAAGTTGCCAATGGCTGTTTCACCAAATCGAAAGCACCCCGGCAGTGATTTGCTGGCAGGAATACCTAAGAATCGTCATAATTAAGAATTGTGTATTGGGTCACTAGGCGACCGACCACTGACCACGATCTAGTATTGCATCTAGAGGGGGAGGCCAGGGGGTCAGTCTGAGCTGTCCGAGCACAGCAGCAGGCACTCACCGAGCAGGGCCAGGGACGGAGGTGGGGCTAGGCCTGTGTTCTCACAGTCATCTGTAGAGCCTGACCCTTAGTCTGCTTGATCAAGATTATCACATGGTTTTGCTCACTTTTCAAACTCACAAAAGGGCATTTTCTGATGTTGATGAACAGAGGGAGACAGTATTTGTGGTTTTGAGTGTTAGGCCAGTTCCTGGGTGTCAGAGGCTGCTTTTCTTTCTCAGCAGTGTGTTTGTTACGTGGGTGTATCCATTTGTCAAGGTTGTGATTCTCTGACATTTTAGAAGTTGTCAACAGGGCAGGGGGAGTTTTTAGGATGACGGCTGTGGTCGGGGTCACAGGACCCGATCTTGGTTTGTCAAAACTCAGGAGGAGACACCGAAGGGTCAACTCGTACTGTATGTCAATGAGTACTGCAATAAACTTGACTTGAAAAAGAAAACCACACTTGCGCTGGGGACGGAGGAGAGTGACCACAGGGCAGCAGGATGTTGAAACTCGGTGATGAGGGCGTGGGTGGACTGTCCTATTCTTTGACCCGGAGTGGTTATCCCTGCAAAGTCAGCAATGCAAAGCCGCCAGCCGCTCACTCCTCAGGAGGAAAATGAAACTTGCTACTCCAGTAATGTTAAGTCTCAGCAAACCAAGGGGAAGGATCCCCTTGTCTCATGGGGTCTCAACAGACCCCACAGCAGCGACAGCCTTCCTGGCAGGTACTCCTCAGACTCTCCCATCCCACTGGAGGCCAGTTTTGCTGCTCTGAAGCTTCCCATTCCTTCAACTTGGCTTTCCTCTCCCATTTTATATTTATTTTTAAAGATGCCCTTCCTCACAATGGCCCCTCTTTCATGTGCCAGTAAACCATGCCGAGCTTAGTTGTCAAGTTCTTCTGGATCTGCGCCCTTCATTTATCACAGGCTTCCCATAAAGCGCTTTTAAAAAGAAATGGGCTCCCGGCTTTCGATGGGCTGTGACTTTTCAGACAATGCCTTTCATTTTCCTCTCTAATGCCCCCATTCTGCCCTAGTTTCCTTTTCTAAAACCGAGCAAAGGATGGTTAAGTCCCCCTCCCGTTCTCATTAGCAGGCGCACCGCCTCAGTAGTTTACCCATGAGCACGCCGTGCCCCGGTGTGGTCACAGCAGACCCAGATTCACCAGGCCCCCGGCTACCAGTGTGTCGTGAGGCGGACTCTCCAGGGTTTGCCAGTCAGTGCTCTGTCACGTATTGGCCTTCCTAAGGCTCACGAAAACCTAAACTCACACCTGTTACCCACAAGCCCCAAAGTCCACTTGCCAGGCTGGATTTCAACGGCTAGTGCTCCTTCGAGGTTAAGAGGCTACTGTACATCTTCACCGCAGCCTCGTCGCTCTCCTGAACAGGGAGGCTCGGTTCAGCTGGTGGGCTGGGACCACCCCTGGCCTTGTGGCTAGCAGCCTGATACTGACCCTGGCCCCTTTCACTGCCAACGATTCTAGGATAACGGTCCCTGTGCATTTATGAGGCTGTAAAAATTAAGGGGAGCAGAAAACCTTTCTGAGGGGACCGCAACGCCCTGGTGGTTAATGGCGGCCCAGGGTCAGGTCAGCAGGGATGGTGGGAGCTGGACACTACCCTTGCTGACAGGGCCAGCTTCCTTCCATAGCAACCAGAAAGGCTCTTCCAATTAGGTCCCCCACATCTATGGATTTTGAAACGTCTCCATGTGTGCTTTCAGCAAGGCAGTCCTCCAGCTCCCATCTCAAGGGACCGACACTCACCCTTAATGCAATGCTGAAGCAGATTTTGAAGCTGGGGCAACCCCGAGCCCCAGCCGTGCCCACACACCTTGGGATCCAGCCTGGGCAGAACCGAGCCTCCCTGTTCTGAGTTCCCACTCTGCAGGCCTAGTTCTGGAGGCCAGAGTTGGAACGGGCCAACACTGTCCTGCTGGAACAGTGCACCAGCATCTAACATGCATGTGGTTAATGGTTTCTTCAACTCAACCCAAACTCAAAGTTACCAGGAAATCAGGAAAATATACTCAGACCTCTGGAGCCCTTTTGATGGGGGATTAGCTGGTGTCATCGGAGTCTGGTGGGCAGATTCAAGGCAAAAGCCCCACATGTCCAGACGTTTCCCAGGACCAGCTATTCCAATGCTGACCTTGACCCTTGTGGGAAACAGAACTGGGAAGATGGTATATGAGGACAAACAACATTCATTTGTGAAGGCGTTTGGAAGATCAAGGATCCCATGGAGGGAACAAACCCACTCACATTCTCCTAAATGAATGTTACTCCCCACGATGTATCCGCCTAATAAGGCCAAATTTAAAGTGCTAGTTGTCTGGTGGCTACAATATGTTTGAAGGCAACTGCCCAAAGGTTATCTATTGTCAACTATTGTCTGTCCCGCCCAGGGAGAGTCCCCGTCCCCCCCCCCCCCATGCTAAGGATGCCATTGAACGTTGTCTAAGGTCAAGGCAGCTCAGGTGGCCAGGGTTAGGTTGCCATCTTGTCTTGATGGTTCTGTGCCTTCAGGTCACACGTACCTGCAGTCCCAGCCTTCCCATGGTGTGCACACGCCTAGCTCTGACCCCTCCTGTCACGCGTATGCCCTTTTAAAATCCTTGCTGTTCCCTATGTGCTGACCTGCTGTGGGCTGTGTACCCAAGATGACCGACGTCTCTGAGTCAATAGTGTGGCCATTACTCAACAGGCGAGCCCATACATGCTCTATCTTGTCTGTCTCCTTAATGTACACTTCAATTATACAACCAACCATTTAGTTGTGTTGAGGTCAATCCCCCACTTCCCTTTGTAGCCCATTTGCCCTTGGAGCGACCTCACTCACTTCTGTCCTGCCAAAGCGCCTCACGGTCATAGAAGGCAAACGCTGCTCTCCTGCCTGTGGTCAACAGTGCTACTTCCTCAGAAAGCTGGCCCTGCTGGCTCCAACGGGCAGTTTTCATTTCAGCCAGACGGAGGTTGTCAAGAACACCTGCACTCTTCCTCACAGCACTGAGAGAATGGTCCCTGGCACGCACCGAGTGGCTGTTGGCAGAGGCTGTTCAATGTCCCAAGGTGGTGAGGCTGGTGAGCAGCAGCAAGATCTCCAGGTGCTGCTCTGCCTGGCACACTCCACTGGTTTTCCCCACGCCCGTGAGCGAGCCGGACGGGGAGGGGGTCAGCAAGAAGTGACATTTGGGGGCCGGACCAAGGCCAGAGGGAAAAGCCAACTGCCTGTCCATCCCAGAGGCAAACAGCAAAGCTGGGAGGTACGAAGAGTCCCAATTCCACGACAGAATTCAGGTGAAACAAGTACAGAGCGTGAGAACACAAGCAAACCACTGCAGACATGGGAGCCAGCATGGGAAACACCGCCCCCCCCACCCCACCACTTAAAAAAAAACACATCTCTGGCAAGGCAGCACAGTGGCTGACACAGCACCCTCAATGAGACCACTTCCTGCCAAAGCCAGCCTCCGTCCACTGTGCTCGCTCAGGGCTGCTGATGGCCGCCATCTAGTGGCTCGAAGACGGCCGTGAGCGGTGCAGACTGCAGCAGCAGGGTGTCGCTAACTAACTAACTCCTACACTAACTCACCACGCTCCTCAGCTCCCTGGTTGAGAGGCAGAAAAACCTTACCCCGTTCAGGTGGATGGTCCGTCTGGAGAGCCTCGGGACGACTCACTGAGCACCACTGCGCCAAGAGGCAGCCAGGGTGCCCGACTGCGAAAGCAAGGCCAGTAGGCTCTGCGCCTGCAGGGTGGTCTCCCTGGGCGGTTCCCCTCAGGTCCTCCCCTGCCAGCAGCACGAGGCCTATGGTCTGCTACTATGAAAGCCATCAGGGATTCTTCCTACCCACTCAGGCCCCCAGAGGGGCTAGAGGCAGTATGGATTCATCAAGGGAAATGGAAGCCAGCAGAAAATGTTTTGATTCCTGAACCCAATGTTCTGGTCCACTTCCTCCTGCGGAAAGCTGAGCCACCGCTTCTATGGGCCCCCAGGAAACAGCATTTTCAGGAGTCTCAGGATAGCAGACACCAATTACCTAGTGCTTGTTTATTCTACTTAGAAAACAGATTGTCTGAAACCCTATTTCTGTGTGCTTCCCCAGGCCCCCTTAAGTTGATTTGAGCAGGGTTTTGCGAAATTATTTGGCTTTCCATCTTCTCAGGATAGCTCTTCTGCAGAGTGAAGGCAGGGAGGTGGGTGGAGCACTTCAACTGCCTGCCTCCTGCAGGTCAGTGCCTACAGATGACATGCTAGGACGGGGATAGGGAAGCACCTGCTACAGCCCAAAGTCCATCCCCCGGACACACACACACACACCCCTGGATGAAGCCCTCCTCAAAACCAAGCCACTCTCACCCTGTTGCACGGCCCCTTCCAGTGAAGACAAACGGGGGACACGCAACATCAATTTTTCCTTTTCTGGTCTCAGGTTTATTCAACACAAAAGCATCCCCTCCGACTTTACTGGGGTGGCTGACCACGTCCGCGACCAAATCCGCCTCTCTGTAAGAGAAAACAGGCGCCTCAGTCCCAGCGGCACGGCCAGCTCTCCCTCCTCAGGCCGCACCAGCAGGGCAGGGACTCCAGTCTGAGCAGGTGGGGACAGGCCATCCCACCCCCCAGCCGCCTACTTTTGAGAGCGAGGGCCACCTTCACACGGGCACGAGCCATGTGCTCCACCTGTATTCGGCACACACATTACTGGGTCCAACTAAATCTCACACCCTGAGGAGTGAGAAGCCATCACCGCTGTTGTGGACGAGGCCGTGAAGGCCGGGGGAGGCCGACCTGACGACCCTCTCTGGAGGAGGACTTCATTCAAGATTATCTTAGGTCTCTGCGGTCTTCATCGCTTTTAGTCTATGGAAACTAACTGTCTTAGGGGCTTACCACTGCCATTCAGTGGGTTGGGAAAAACCTGCATGCCACGTTGAATCTCAATGTGCGCTTTATTTCTAAGCTGTAATCTGAGAAAGGGACACACACAAAACCACTCAAGGTGGGGCTAGAAAGAGTATCTAGCTAGTGCACCAGGCACCCCTCCCGGGATTTGGAGGCCTCCAGGGCATGCAGGGGTACTTACAAACTGGAATTCCGTTGCTGCCCCAGCCCCAGCCTCGGCTTTCTTGTCGGCACCAGCTGGAACGAGAACCACCAGTTTAGATTCATCAGTTCTGATTGACGGCTGAACCCAGGAGAGAGAACGAGGCCCCCTTGCCCCCCAGATTCTCTCCCTAGCCGGGCAGCCGCCCTTCTCAGCACTGGACAAGTCACTCCTTGGAACTCACAGCCTCGGCAAACTAGCACCTCCTTCAGGCAGTGCAGTGCCTGGACCCCAGCACCAAGTTCCTTATCACATGCACCAGGCCAGCTTCTGGAGTGGGGCAGGAATGCAGCCAAAGACGAAGGGAGAAGTGAAGGCAGAAAGGGCCCACAGAAGCTAACACATGGGGAAGGGGGCTACCGCCCCACCTCCTGCCACTGGGCCAGTTCCAACAACTCAAGGGGCTACTGTCTAGAAGGAACCCAGCAGTGGGACGAGGAAAGAGAAGTTAGCCCTTCTCTCCCAACAGTGGTGGGGTCTCGACCTGCCTAATGTCCGTGGTCCTTTAATTCAGTGCATGGTGTGGTGACCCCACGATAAATTCATTTCCATTGCTACTTCTAAACTGTGCTTTTGTGACTGTTAGGAATCGGGCGACCAACAGGTGGAGAACCACTGCTCCTCTGGGTTCTGTGTGGTGGTTGCTGCGAAAGCCCCCCCAGCACCCACGACAGACCCGGCCCACTACTCACGCGGCACGGCGCTCCGTCTGTAAGTGTCTCTGTCGGCCTCTCCTCTAGTCAGTCTGGCTGGCCGCTCACCCTCCAGACCTACAGAAACCAGACCACCCCGTGAACAGAGGGCAGAGCAGAAATTACCTTCCATCATCAATGGGGCCAGGGGGCTCTTCGAGGACAGGATGGCCAGTGACAACCTAGTACCTTAAAGGCCCTAAAGGGCCGCCCCCCATCACAGTGTAAAATGACACAACCCCTAGAAAAGTCATTCCTGCTTCTACTGTACCTTTCAGTGGGAACACACCTCACCCAATGACTTAACAGATGCGAGAGTCAGGCCACTCTAACAAGCATCTGAATACTTGAGTTTTGGCATCGGAGCCCCAGCCCAAATCTGAAGATGACACAAACAGCTAAGGTGAACCCTACACTGAAGCCCCAGCCCCACGTGTGTACAACACGTAGGCCGTGGGAGGAATACTAAGGCACAGATTCCTTTTCGATGGCTTTAACAGTGATTTTCAACCCAGCCTTCCCTCCGCCCCACTGAATGAGAACACAGACCTTTAGAACAGGTCATCTCAGCCTCCAAGAAGCCCCTGGGAGTGCGAATGTAAACCCCCCAAAGGCCCCATGCCCCAGCAGAGCACCCAAGTAAGGAACAGTGGGAGGGCAGGCAGACACGTGCCCTGGACCCAGCTGATACTAAGGGGCCATCGGGACTTTTGCTCTGAAGGATTGAGCCACCACCATCTTTTTTGTATGAGGCATCACTGCCCTCTGGTGGTGGGAGTAGGAGGCCCAGCCTTTGCTCCTGTGGAGCTGCTGCTGGATTTGAACCTCCATCCCAGTGGGCCGCGGTCCCGTGCACAACCACTACGCCACCGGGGCTCAGCGCGCCACCACCATCTTTTAGGGTGCCTTCAACATTAAAAAGAAACAAAGCTTACAACATGACACCTCCTTCCTCATGACTAACATAAGCCAGTCTCCTCCAACTGTGTTTTCCAATATAGTTCATGGATGCTGACCATGAGCTGGCCTGAAGACATGAGTCCACTTCCCTTAAGGTGTGTGCCAGGGCCGCCAAGACCCCGGGAGGGCAGGGGTTCCCAGACTCAACCAAGGGCCCCAAGTCGCCGTGAATGGGTGTCAAAGGTCCACTTCACCACCCATCGGACTCAGGACCAGTTTCGCACCGGGCAGCTCTGTGGGCACCCTACCTTTGGGCCGTGGCCTGCCCGTCTCGGGGCGACTGCGGCGCAGGGTGGCAGGCACAATCTCGGGGGGCAGGTGAAGGTAGTCCCGGAGGTACTGGATCCCCTCGTTGGTCAGGTACCAGTAGAAGTGTCTCCAGGCGAACTGCTCCTTCACGTAGCCGCGTGACTTGAGGGACTGTAAAATAGGATGGGCGCCCTCTCAGGAAACTCCAGGCTCGGGCAGGGAAATCCAGCACTCAGGAAGAGCGACACAAGCAGGCTTTCCTGCTTCACCTCCTGCCAGTGCCCCTTTACCTGGGGGCCACCCTTCCAGGCAGCGAGCATTTCCTATGCTCCCCTTGAGCGGTCTTGAACCTGGGTGGGAACCAGCCCATCCCCGCCACCCCCCACCCCCCCCCACCTGCATGGCCTTCATGACGTGAAGGTTGGGCACGTTCTTGTCCGCCAGCTCGGGGTGCTTTGGCATGTGGACGTCCTTCTTGGCCACCATGACCCCCTCCTTGAAAAGGAGCTCATAGATGGCGATCCGGTTCTTCTTGGGCATCAACATCTGGAAACGGGGAGCCGTTACTAACAGCGCTGCTGGGCAGCCATGGGCATGACCTCTGCACGGCCTCGCCGAGCCACTGCTTTCCGGAGGGTTAAAATCTCAAACCACCTAGAGGGCGGTCAGGAAGGAGGGGTACACCCGCCCCCCCCCCAAAAAACGGGCGCCCGCCGGCCCAGCCGAGCAGGCAGCGCATTTACACACACAGGCTTGCATTCGCACACTTTACAGCCACAGAAGCAATCGGGAGTGTAGCAATTCGGACAATGCTGGCGGACCCCTCTGCGGCAGTCCCCCGGGGGAGAAGCACGCGGCTGCACCCTAAAACCACGCGGGGGGGGGGGGCCCGGATGAGGTCGGCCCTCGCTCCGGGCCCGACCAGAAGCCCCGACGCCAGGTTCCCGCGCTCCCAAGCTAGAAGTCCACGGGCAGGAGAGCGGGCGGCCAGGGGCGCCGGGTCCCCGTCCCGAAGGCCAGGTGGGCCGGCCGGACGCTGCCAAACGAGCCGGGCCACTCGGGTCCCCAGTCCGCACCCTCCAAGCTCCCGCCTCGGCCGCAGGCCCCGCCGC
>PVJH01017025.1:18410-48941 GCA_004026705.1 Nesogale talazaci
CCCACTTCCCTGTTGTCAGTACCCCAGAGAGAAGGCTACATGTAGATCCCCACTATTGGTTCCCCCTTTCTACCCCACCTTCCCTCCATCCTCCTGGCATCACCACTCTCACCCCTGGTCCTGAATTACGCCTGTTTCCGGCTTGAACATGCACATAGAAGCTGCAGGAATGGCTTATGTTTCCCTGTATATATTGTCTTGTTTTCAATTTCAAGAGCACAGCTCTCGCTCTACTGAGGATCAAGTTGTCTTTTGGTTTGGTAAATGTACTCTGAATCATCTTGGGGAACTTCCTGTCCCAATTTTCTCTAGGGTTTTCATCAGGAAATGATTTATCAAATAATTTTTTCTACACCCATGCAGACGATCTGGTTCGTCTGTCCTTTTGTTCAATTGATGTGATGTAGTAGGTGGTTTGATTTTCTTTCCCGCTGGTTATACTCTGTTAATATGTTATTGGATTCGGTTTGTGTTTTCCTGAGAATTTTTTGCAAATATTCCTGGGACCGCTTGGCCTGTCATTTTCTTGCTGTGTCTTTGGTGTGGGTCTCAGGGCTTTGTTTGCTTCATGGAATGAAGTAGAGAGTTCTCTTCTTTATCGTTTGGAAGAATTTAAACGGTTTTGGTGTCAATTCTCTCGAATCACAACCAAACAGGTAACCATCCACCAGACTACCAGGCCACTGAGTGTCAATTCTTTAACTGGCAAAATCCAGCGTGAAGCTCCGTGGTCCACTATTTTGTTTTGAAGGGAAGATTTTTGATCCCTCATTCCATCTCTTCCTTCATTCATTACGGGTCCATTGAGACTTCTATGTCCCCTTGAGTTAGTTTGAGCAGGTGTGTCTATTCCCTCTCAAGTGTCCAATTTATTGCCATGTGGTTTTTCACAACGTTCTGTCAAATTTCTCTTTATTTCTATTGAGTTCGTTGTAAAATCACCTCTTGTATCTTTGATTTCCTTTGTCAGACTAGCTAAAAGTTTGTCAACGTTGTTGATTTTTTTTCTCCAAAGCCTCACTTCTGGTTTCTTCTATACTTAATATTGTTCCCCTGTTTTTAATTTTCCTTTCTTGCTCCTCTGTCTGCTGTTTTCTTGGCAGGCTCAGGCTTAATTTCCTTTGTCTTTCTCCTGCCTGGACTTGCCAGGGTCGTCTGTCAATTTGAGTTCTTTCTTCTTTTGTTTCTCTCTCTTTTTAAAAAAAAAAAAAAAGAATTTTATTTGGGGCTTGTACAACTCTTATTACAATACACCCATCCATCCATTGTATCTCAAACACATTTGTATATTTGTTGCTCTATCTTATTTTGTTTTGCATGCAGATATTTCTTGCTGTAAGTCTCACTCTGAATACTGCTTTCAGCGCACCCATACATTCGTTTCCATTCTCATTTGACTCTAAGAAATGTGTGATTTTTCTTTGGGATTTTTCCCATGACCCATGGGAGTTTAACATGTTGTTTAATTTCCCAATATTTGTGTATTTCTCAGGCTTGTTGGTTGCTTCTTGGTCTCTAGCTTTACTCCATTATGATCAGAGAGGATATTGTATATAATTCCAGTGTTTTAAAATGTATCAACAGACCCGTAGCCACCTACGTGAGGCCTCAGCTAAGTCCATATAGAAGGAACACACTAGCCTGTCTGATACATGGGCTGTAAATAATAAAATCCAAATTCAAAGAAGGGAATGGCGTCGGTGCTTAAATTGTACAACCCGGTTTTGAGGAAGACTGCGGCGGAAGGCATTGTAAAGTTGATTATGGCAGATGTAGTTAGGTTAAAATGTGATATCCGATCATTTGATCTCCCGTATGACTCATTGATGTTGCTTCAGTTTGTTTGTTTGTTTTTTTAATGAAGAAAATATAGGTGGATTAGACCCTTGCTAAGGCCCCTCTGACCACAGATCAGGGCTGTGAATTGCACTTCTGTTGTGCAGAACACATCGATCAGAGAGTGGATGATTGCAGTTGCAGGAGGGTTAAAATTTAACACATTATTTGATGTCCCTCTTGACCCATTCTACATTTGGTCTAGTTTTTGTGTGTGTGTGTGTGTGTGTGTGTTTTTGTGGGCATCACTGCCTCTGGTGGTCCTGGGCGCTACCCAGCCTCCGCTGGATTTGAACCGCCAAGCCTGCGGGCTGCAGTTCCGCACTCAACCACTTACGCCACCGGGGCTCAGCCCTTGGTCTAGTTTTTTATTTTTTATTTTTTTTATTATTATTTTTTTTTATTTATTTTTTTTTTTTGGGCATCACTGCTCTCCGGTGGTGGGAGTAGGAGGCCCAGTCCCACTGCTGGAATTGAACCTCCGTCCCAGTGGGCCGCAGTCCCGCGCACAACCACTATGCCACCGGGGCTCAGCCCCGGTCTAGTTTTTTAATATTTTCTGTTTTCTTTGCCATTGGTGTTTTAATCTGTTTTATTTGTTATTGTTGAGGCTTTTTTAAAATAATGATTTTCAGTATATGTGCTAGTCCGGATAGACTAGAGAAACGAATACATAGACACTCATATGTGTATAAGAAAGAGTTTTACATACAAGAGCAACTATACATTAACAAAACATCCCAACCCAGTCCAGTCCAAGGTCATAAGTCCAATATTAGCCCATATGTCCGATACCAGTCTATAAGTCCTCTTCAGACTCATGAAGCACATGTGATGACACCAGGACAGTCACAGGCCAGTGGTGCAGAGTCTTGTGTATCCACTGGTGTAGAAGCATCTCAGCGCTGGCAGGGGTCTCCCCAAGGTTCCTCCAGTTTCCAGGGCTCAGGGTCTATCAGCATACTGCCACGTGTCTTGTCAGCTGCAATGTCTCCCAGGGAGTGGGCTGAGGGATACAGTGTCTCCCCTTCCAAGAAGGAAGTATCACATTTCTCAGAATTCTCAGAAGGCCATGCCCAGACAGAGGTTTCATTGGCCAGCTCCAGATGGACAGGCTGAACTCCACCCCTCCACTCTTCATCCTCAAATTGACCCCAGGTTAGGTGGCTGCCACAGTATATGAAATTCAGAGACAGTAAATGAATTAATGAATTAATTCATTAATTCATTAATGAATTAATGAATTAATGGTTCCTTGAGGCCAGTGGAGAAATGGGAAACTAATAACAATGCGTGCAAGAATGAAATACTTCTAAAGTGGATTTTGGTGGTGATTGTACAATTCTTCCTGACATGATTGACTTATTGAATTGCGTGACGTGTGAATTACCACATATACTCGTGTATAAGCTGAGTTTTTTGGCAGCTCTTATGCAGTTTTTGTGGTAAAATTAGGTGCCTCGGCTGATAGTCACATCGGCTTATACTTCAGTAAAGATAGTATATGACAATGAAGTTGTTTTTAAAAATACATATCAAGACTTGATTTGTGTCGTGAAATGTGTTCTACACTACAGAATGGTCCTTGTACACTTGAGTACAATATGGATTATGCTGCTTGGGGGCAGATTGTTTTATATATATGTATATATAAAACACTCTACACCAAGTAGCACGTGTGTGTGTGTGCGTGTGTAATCTAGTTGCTTTACAGTGTCATTCAAGTCCTCTGTTGCCTTAATCAGATGTGATGTACGAAGTCTCTGACTATGATTGAATTATTGAATTGTGTGAGCTGTGAATTACCATAAATACTTGTGGATAAGCTGAGTTTTTTGGCAGCTCTTACTAGTACTGCCTTTTTCTTCCCTCAGTTTGATCAGTGCTTATCTATTCAGATGACTTGATAACAGCTCATTTTAATAACCCTCCTCCAGAGTGGGGCCTTCTTGAGGGCAAGGACTGTGCCTTTTACCGCTCTCAAAGCCTTCTCTAGCATGGAGCAAAGTGCCTTGTGCATGTTCAGTACGCTGAGTAAACGCTTCAGAAATTAACAGCAGCCTTAAGAGGGAGGAGAGAGCCTGGAGGCTACTACGTAAGGCCAGGGGACATGGAACAATCGCTTCTGCCATTACAAAAGGGTTCTCAAGTGACCATGCATTATTAAATTGACTGGACCCACTGAGCAGCTAGCGTTGGGACAGGTGGTAAGGATACAGCAAGGATAGGAACACACACACAGGCACACACCAGGCAACAAAGGCCTCTCTCAATGCAAATAGTGTTGAGGGCTAAGAAGAAGATGACCAAGGGATGGTAACGGAGAATAATGGATAACGAAGAGGTGTCATTTCTGGGGAAGCTCACTGAGTAGGAGGAGGAAGTCAAGTTTGGGATTAAAAAAATGAGAAGGGGATTCCAGGCCAGAGGGACAATTGAAATGCGAGGCAGGACTCAAGAGACAGTGTGGACTGAAAAGTGACCAGCTTGGCCAGGACATGGTGATGTGATGGACAAAGGGTGTGTGTGGGGGGGGGAGGGCTGCAGAAGTGTATGGATCTCAGGAAGGAGTTTGGATTTGATTCAAAGTGGAATGAAAAGCCTTGGGAGGATTTTAATCAGGAGTGACAAGATCAGGTGTATCTTTACACTTGATCTTAGCCCAAAGGTCGAGAAGCAATTGATCAGGTGTATCTTTTTTTTTGGGGGGGGGGGCATCACTGCTCTCCGGTGGTGGGAGTAGGAGGCCCAGCCCCACTGCTGGAATTGAACCTCCATCCCAGTGGGCCGTGGTCCCGCACACAACCACTACGCCACCGGGGCTCAGCCCGATCAGGTGTATCTTTTTTTTTTTAGGCATCACTGCCCTCAAGTGGTGGGAGTAGGAGGCCCAACCTTTGCTCCTGGGAGCTGGAATTGAACCTCCTTCCCAGTGGGCCGCAGTCCCGCGCACAACCACTACGCCACCGGGGCTCGGCTGGATCAGGTGTGTCTTTAAGGAGACGCTTTTCTGCAATGATAAAACAAACAAACAAAAATCCACACAACAGGACCAGTGAGCCAAATCATGAAAAGTGGAGAAAATATTGCAAGCGGCAAGGGTTTCGTTTTACTTGGCTGTGCAATCAAAGCTTGTGAAAACAGCAATCAAGAAGTCAAGGGCAAATCTGCGCAGGCTGCAAAAACCAATCAACCCAAACTCTTGAAAGAGGCAAAAAGTTAAATAAAAAAAAAAGAGTCTAAAAGCATGACTCACATGAACCTGCCCCAAGTCAGAGTATTTTTTTTTTCAAGACTGTGTTAGGGTTCTCTAGAGAAACAAAACCAGGACACTAGAAATTCTCTTTATATATTTATATAGATAGAAGGATAGATAAGCAACAAACAGTGAACTAATCTATGAAGCAGTACGAATGGCTTGGTGCAACTCACTTGCGTGAGACAGCTAGTGGACTGGCAGTCCTTGGAGTCTTGAGGGCAGCTGAGCAGTCCTCTATAGAGCAATTCAAGCAGCAAACAGGAAGGCAGGTCACCAGCGGTCAGCCAGAAGACAGAGTCCCACAGTCCCCAGCTCAAGAGATGCATATTCCAAGAGCGGGGCAAAACAGGGCTTGAAGGAACTCATTTCAAACCAAGAAGAAAAGAGGAGAGGAGAATTGATCCCTTTGAATGACTGAGAAGGGAAAAGTGAGCCTTGGGAGAGGTAGTCAGCAGGCTCTTTGAGACGGCCTCCTCACTTCCTTTGTTCTCAGGAGGACGCGTCTGACCTAAGGACATCACGATTGTTAGGTGGCGAGTGGGTGTGGAAGACCAAGACTGACATGGAGATGGCTGGACACGTGGCCTTAACAATAAACTCAAAGAGAGCAAGGAGGGTGAAGGACAATGCATTCGGTTCTACACCAGGTCTGAGTAGGAACCTACAGGTTGGGATGACACTTCTGAAGTGAATATCAACCAGTTGCCCCCCAGACAGCGGGCAGCCTTCCACGAGGGTGTCCTATGTTAAAGCTCAGGAAAGTGAGGCCCACAGAGAAGGACGTTTCTCATCCACGTTCCCGGCAGTAAGATGGGATGGCACTGGCTCTGTGTAGCAGCAAGTCCTCCGTCTTGTCAGGGGTCCTCAAACTATAGGCTGAGGGCCACATGCAGCCCGCCGAGGACATTTATCTGGCCCACTGGTGTGGGATGAAGACAGAACAGGCTGTGTTAATGATCTCTAGCCTAACCTGTTTAGCCACATCCAGGAGTCTCGGGTTTGGTCTTGTCACATGGTACCCTGATAGCTCTCCTTCCTATAACGTGTGCATATGGCACAACCCCTTCCTGTGACATATGTCCTTGCCTGTAATTGAGGGCCTGGCTTGGCTCCAGAGGGCATATAGGCATGGGACCTAGGATAGAGGCTCTCTCTCTCCTGCCCCTCAACATGGGACCCTCTCCTTCATCATGTAATCCCTTCCCCCACTCTCTCTCCACGTGGACCATCAAGCAGTGATATATGTCTGACTCTTATTGTTCCTCTCCTCTCTCTCTCATGATCTCTATATCAATATTATAATAAATAATAATTATCGCTGCACAACTGTGCCTGTTGAACCCGTGTTGTGTGTATCAGAGGCTGGCCACTTCTGATACACCGGGTGTTTTTGCCACCGCTGCCTGTCCTGTTTAGCAGCCAACTGGGCCTGCAGTGAATTTGTTCATAGTTTTTTTTTTGGGGGGGGGCATCACTGCTCTCCGGTGGGAGTAGGAGGCCCAGCCCCACTGCTGGAATTGAACCTCCATCCCAGTGAGCCGCAGTCCCGCGCACAACCACTACACCACCGGGGCTCAGCCCTTTTTTTTAAAACTGTAGTCCAGGCCTCCAAACGGTCTGAGGGACAGTGAGCTGGCCTCCTATTTAAAAAGTTTGAGGACCCTGGACTCATGATGCTGCCCCTGTACCGCGGGGTCCACCTGTGGGGACCGGGGCCAGGGGCAGGGGGCCGAAGCCCAAAATCTAGAGCAGTGAGAACAGGAACCCTGGTTCTCTTGGGGTGGGTCTCAGTCCTGCTGCCTATTTTAAATTCCCCAGGGAAGCTTTTTCAAAATCCAGACACACCTCCTCCCACCGTGGCTCAGCTTTCCGCCTCTCAATAGAGAGCCCTGTCCCGTGAGCCAAAGTCCTACCGAATGGCACGGTGGCGGGAGGGTTCACCTGCTAACTGGGAGACTCCAACCTGATGCCCCTCAAGGAAGAAAGACCAAGCCGTCAACTGCTCCCATGAAGCACAGGGAGCAGTCTCAGAAAGCTGGGGGAGCGGCTCCGCCCCAGAACAAGGTGACCAGGAGCAGCAACGGACTCAGGGACAGTGGGAATATGGGGACACCCAGACACAGAGGGGCATGCCCTCCTGAGAATCCCCTGAGAATCCGCCCAAGGCAGGAACAGGAGGCGTGGTGGTGGTCAGTAGAGGGCAGAGTGCCCGTACACAGCGGGGATCACCACGCATGTCATGAGTGAAAGTGGGGATGGATTGTTGAACGGAAACCCGATTGGCTTGGTAAATTTCCACTCAAATCACCATGAAAAAGGTTCTGCTTTCAGGTGGGGGAAAAAGGCTCTTCGCATTGCTCTTCATTTTGTGTGTGCTGACTATCACAGCCACCCTCTGTGCCCGTCCGTCTCCCTGAGAAGGTCCTCACCGCCACTCGCCCTCCACGTGCCCAAACACGGTCGCCTTCCCCAGCAGCCTGTCCCTCCTGAGGACACGTCCCAAGGTCACGAGTTGGACTGTCCAACAGTCGGGTGTGAGCCCTGAGGTTTTTCACTGGTGGGTGGTAGGAAGCTGGGGGCAGCCATTTCTCCCCGCCCTCCTTAGCCTGGACACTGCAGAAACCTGCGCACGATGGACGTCTCAGATGCCAGCAGCACAACCTCCTCTGTAGGACAGATCAGCACCATAGTTTGCTTATTTCAAAGCCGGAAGCCCTAGTCATGTAGTAGGATTGGTTTCAAATTAGAGACCAGGAAAACATGCACAACTTTTTCTTTACTGAAACACACACAACCACCACCACCACCACCACCACCTAGGCTGTATTCCAGATTGATGAAGTCAGACTTTCTGGGGGACTGGGGACAAGGTGTCAATGTTTTTTTTTTTCTTCCAAGGTGTCGATGTTGTTTTTTTTTTGTTTGTTTGTTTTGTTTTTTTGGGGGGGGGCATCACTGCTCTCGGTGGTGGGAGTAGGAGGCCCAGACCCACTGCTGGAATTGAACGTCCGTCCCAGTGGGCTGCAGTCCCGCGCACAACCACCATGCCACCGGGGCTCAGCCCCGTGTCAATGTTTTACTTAATTCCTTTTCTCTTCTTTTTCTTAACTTTCCCTGATGTACAAACAGTAAAATCTCAACTATTTAGGTTGCCGCTCAATAACGTTGTACAAATCCATGGTAAGCGGGGTCCAGATTCTATTGAGTCGATCTCACATGCTCTTTGGCACTAGGCATGCACTGCCGTCTGCACACCCATGTCCCCGCCTTTAGCTTCGCTTGTTCTTGATCTCCCGACAAACTGGGCCAGACAGATCATTTCCTTGGCATCCGGCTTCCTTCCGACTTGGGTCCTTGAGGGTGTCAGGCATTGAGGGCTTCTGGCATTCTGTTATTCCCTGTGCTGGGAAGCACTCCCTGGTATGGATATACCCCGGTTTGTTTGCTCCTGGATGGTTGATGGAGAGCCGGGCTGTTTCCAGGGTGTGGATGTTTAAGTTAAAGCTGCACTCGGAAACTGGCCTTTTGGTGGACAGACTCAGAGGTAGTCAGCAGCACTCCTGTCACTGCCAGCCAGTCAGCGTGAGCCCCTAGGGGGTGTCTGAGATGCCGATTGTGCCTGAGAGGAAAAAACCCAGTCATTCTCCCTTGGAGTTGCGGGTGGTTTTGAATGGCCAATGGGAGGATGGAAGCCCAACTGGTAACCACGAATCCATGTGTTTCTACAGTTCTCAGTATGGAGAACCACACTGACTTTCACAAATTTTCACATACCTGACAGCCAGGAAGTCAGCGTCTAGGGGCCTCCAGCTCAGAAATGAGCAAACTATGGAACTCTGACCTGTCACTCTCCATCCGTCCGTCAGTCTGTCCTACAGAGGAGGCTGTGCTGCTGGCATCTGAGACGTCCATCGTGCTCAGATTTCCGCAGTGTCCAGACTAAAGAGGGCGGGGAGAAGCGGCTGCCCCCAGCTTCCAATCATCAGCCGGTAAAAAACCTCAGGGATCACACCCGAATGTGGCAATAGTCCAACTCGTGACCTTGGGACGTGTCCTCAGGAGGGACGGGCTGCTGGAGAAAGCCGCCATGTTGGGTAACGTGGAGGGTGAGTGGCGGTAAGGAACTTCTCAGCGCGACAGACGGGCACAGTCGCTGCGACAATGAACGCAAATATACCAGCACTCATGGAAGTGGGTCAGGCACGGCCGGGAACTTGAGGCTTTCAGGAAGCGCAGTTAGCTCAATGGCTAATGGCTAGAACGTGGCTTCTTAAAAAGTTCCTGCTGCAGAACATGCCGTTCTATCAAACTGGCCTTCCACCACGCTCATCTTCCTGAGACGATCGCTGAAGACAAAATGTGTGCATAAACAAATGTGGTGACGAAAGCTGATGGTGCCCGGCTACCAAAAGATATCACATATGGGATCCTAAAGACTGGAATATCAACAAGCGGCCATCTAGCTCAGAAGCAACAAAGCTCACCTGGAAGAAGCACACCAGCCCGTGTGATCACTCGGTATCTAAGGGATGAGGGATCAGGCATCAAAGAACAACAGCAACAAAAAATCATATCACTGTGAATGAAGGGGAGTGCAGATTGGGGACCCAAGTCCATCTGTAGGCACTGGACATTCCCCTAACTGAAGGGGAGAGGAGATGAGCCAGTCAAGATGCAGTGTAGCAACCATAAAACATACAACTTGCCTCTAGTTCTTAAATGCTTACTCTCCCCCCACTATCATGATCCCAATTCTACCTGACAAATCTGGCTAGACTAGAGGATGTGCGCTGGTACAGATAGGAACTGGAAACACAGGAAATTCAGGACAGATGATCCTTCAGGATCAGGGGTGAGAGTGGTGATACTGGGAAGGTGGAGTGAAGGTGGGGTAGAAAGGGGGAACTGATGACAAGGATCCACATATACCCCCCGCCCTGGGGAATGGACAACAGAAAAGTGGGTGAAGGGAGACTTCGGACAGTGTAAGATACGACAAAATAATAATAATCTATAAGTGATCAAGGGTCACGAAGGAGGGGGGAGAGGAAGGAGAAACATGAGGAGCTGATTTCAAGGACTCAAGTAGATAGCAAATGTTTTGAGAATGATGATGGCAACAAATGTACAAATGTGCTTGGCTTACAAAGGATGGAGAAGCATTGTATGATCCCCAATATTAAAATTATTTTTTAAAATTAAAAATTATTTTTAAAATAAGTACATTTTAAAAGTTCTTGCTGCAGTCCTCATGCTCCCCCCCTTTTTTCTTCAGGTTTCAGAACCTTTTGTAAAATCTTTTGTGTTTCGACAAAGAAGGCTCGATGCTGCAGTGGTTGTGGCAGTCACATCACCTGGTGCCAACTTGGGAGTACTAAGAGTGAAGGGGTGGAGTTTAGCCTGTCAATCAGGGGGCTGCTTGAAGACCTCATTTGGAGGTTCTACGGAGATTAATAGCTCCCTGGAGGTGGGACAAACAGACTTTGCTTGATATTTCTGATGACAAGACACATAGAGTTATCTATGTTGGAGCCCTGGAGCTGGAGAACCCACGCAGAGGCCCACTCCAGCGCTGAGATGCTTACATTGCCACTGGATCCACAAGACTTTCCACCCACTGGCCTGTGATGGTCCTGCGTTCAGCATCGTTGCATGTGTTTTGTGAGTCTGAAGAGGAACGTCTAGGTTGGTATTGGACATAGGGGCTGATATTGCACTTCTGGACTTGATCTGGGCTAGGCTGGGATGTTTTCTCAGTATTTGATTGCTCTTGTAGATGACGCTCTTTCTTTTTTTTGGGGGGGGGTGTCACTGCCCTCTGGTGGGAGTAGGAGGCCCAGCCTTGCTCCTGGAGAGCTGCTGCTGGATTTGAACCGCCAGCCCAGTGGGCCGCAGTCCCGCACACAACCACTATGCCGCCGGGGCTCAGCCGCAGCAAGCATTTTCAAGTCCAATTTATTATTATTTTCTTTTACTATCTATACCTTTCACGTCCTAAAAAATTTGCGCCTGTGATGATGACAGCATAGGTACAAATGTACTGGACACGATAGATGGATGCATTGTGATAAGAACTGTCAGTACCCGCAATGATTCTTTTTATTTTTAAAAAAAATTTTGGGGGGGTATCACTGCCCCCTGGTGGGAGTGGGAGGCCCAGCCTTGCTCCTGGAGAGCTGCTGCTGGATTTGAACCGCCAAGCCAGTGGGCCGCAGTCTCGCACTCAACCACTACACCACCGGGACTCTGCCCCAAGATGATTCTTTTTAAGAGAAGCAAATCAAGCTCAAAAAAAAAAAAAAAAAGAAAAAGAAAAGAAATTTTCACCTATCCCCCAGGTCCACCTACAGTTTCTTTTAGAAATTGTATAGATTAAATTTTAACTTGCATCGCTGATCCCTCACTTCAAATGAATCTTTTTGGTCTGGTGTTCATGGGGTTCATGAACCCCATGGGGTTCACGGGGTTCATGGGGAGCTCTAATGGGGACCTAGTTATTCCAGTATGACATCTTGAGAGGATTATCCCAGTAACCATGGATAACCTTGGCATCTTTGCTGAGAATTAATAGACCCTGAGTGTCTGGGTCTACTTCTGGATTATCCTGCTTATAAAGGTCTAGTCTTACGTGGTTATCATACGGTTTCGGTGCTCTAACTTTCTGGAAAGCTTTGAAATAAGATTCCTTTAAAAAAAAAATTGTGGTTTGCTCATTAAAAAAGAAAAGAAAAAGGGCTGAGCCCCGGTGACGTAGTGGTTGTGCGCGGGACTGCGACCCACTGGGACGGAGGTTCAATTCCAGCAGTGGGGCTGGGCCTGCTACTCCCACCGCCGGAGAGCAGTGATGTCCCCACCCCAAACAAACAAACAAACAAACAAAAAAGCTATAAAACTTAGTAAATGGGGCTGAGCCCCGGTGGTGTAAGTGGTTGAGTGTGGAACTGCAGTCCGCGGGCTTGGCGGTTCAAATCCAGAGGTGGCTCTCAGGAGCGGCACTGGGTGGCGCCCACAACCACCAGAGGCAGTGATGCCCACACACGCAAAAAAAAAAAACAAAACTTAGTAAATGTCCTAGAAGACGGGGAAAGATGTACAGATTGGAGGAGTCTGAGAAGAAATAACAGCTCAAAGCAATGTGGGATCCTGGAAGCAAGAGAAGGCATTCATGAAAAAAATGGTGAAATTCAAATTAAATCTCTCGTTCTATTAGTAACATTGTATTAGAATTATTCCCCTCTTCTTGGCATTAAAAGATGTAAGGCGAAGGATGTAAAGAACTGTTATTTTTGGGGGGGGGCATCACTGCCTCTGATGGTCTTGGGCGCTACCCAGGGCTGCTCCTGAGAGCCGCCGCTGGCTTTAACTGCCACGCCCACGGGCCGCAGTCCCGCACTCAAACACTTGCGGCACCAGGGCTCAGCAAGAACTGTTGTTTTTATAACTTTTTTTTCCCTGTCAATCTAGAATTAGTTCAGAGAATGTTTTCATGCACGAATAAACAGCCCTCAGAATGTCTGTCTCAAAAAATCAAATAAAAGGAAGGAGACAGGAAAAGCAGCTTGAAGTGACTCTTGAGTTTCTTTCTGTCTACTGCTTCTCCCCCGTATTAGTTTTCTGTGCTACACAGCAATGACCCTGTATCTAGTCGCTTCAAACAACATACTCGTCCTCTCACAGATTGGTGCCTCCGAGGCTGGGAACCGCTTAGCTGGGTTCTCTGCTCAGGGTCCCAGGGGGTCGCCTTCGAGCTGGATGGGCTGCACTTTCTCAATCTGGAAGCGTGACCAAGGAACGAGCTTCTTCCAACCTGACTGAGGTTGTTGGCAGAATTAATTTCCAGCGACGGAGGCCCCACGTGTTGCTAGTCATTGGGCGGAGACCTCCTTGGGCCTTAGAGACTGCCCACAGCTCCCTGCCACGTGGCTCTTTCCACGGACATGTTACAATAGGCTGGCTTCCTTCTTCGAGACCAGCAGGAGAAGACCTCCTTTCGGTCTGCCAAAGTGGGGTCTTGGGCGACAAAACATAATCACAGGAGTGCCGTCCCATCGTCTTCACGCTGTTCCCCTGGCTACAAGTTGGTCAGAGATTTCCACCTTCAGTCACTCAAGGCACGTCAGAGTTAGGCTTATTGTCCTAATCTGGCCAATAGGAACATGTGGGATGAATCGGGTCGCAGTGTGATGAGAGGACAAAGAGATACGTGGTTCTGCAAGGCCTTCTGTTCCACCCCCACCCTCTTGCGCGCTGGTGGTTGGACCAGCTGCTGCTTTAGTCAGTTCTCGCCTCAACCCGTGAGCTACGCTACCTGTGGGCCAAGCCACCCTGTGGATCATGTTGCCGGAGCCTGAGGCTCCTTCAAGACCTGTTTGGTCACGCTCCTGCGGTGTACAGCTCTTGAGCTGGAAGCTGGTGGATCCTGCCGCCTTGACAGCCCATCCAGGCCTGCTTTGTTAAGCTCCTGAGCGACGGTTGCTGATGCACTCTGCTCTGGCTGCCTGTGGGAGAACTCTGTCTGCCTGGCCCGAGGGAGGCGTCTGCTGTCTGCTTCTTTAACCTTGGACCGGGCAGAACCACAGGAGTCGGACTTCCAGTATATTAACTGTTCCACAGAAGTGAGTGGAACTGAGCCCTCTGTATTGTTGTGTGGACTAATTAGCTGTTACCTTCCTTCTCACTGTATAACTCTATGTATATATGTATGTATGTATGTATGTATCTATCTATGTATGTATGTAGCTAGCTATCTAGCTATCTATTTAGCTATCTGTCAAATCATAAATGTCCTGGTTTTGTTTCTCTCAAGAACGCTGCCTAACAAAAGTGGGCATTACATTAGGGCATGGCTCTCTGTGGGGGAAGGGGGGGTCCCCTTTGAGCGCATTGGCAATACCTTTTTTTTTTTTTCTGGCATCACTGCTCTCCGGTGGTGGGAGTCGGAGGCCCAGCCCCACCGCTGGAATTGAACCTCCGTCCCAGGGGGCCGCAGTCCCGCTCACAACCACTACACCACCGGGGTTCAGCCCAATACCTTTTTTTTTTTTTAAGGCATCACTGCCCTCTGGAGGTGGGAGTAGGAGGCCCAGCCTTTGCTCCTGGGAGCTGGAATTGAACCTCCATCCCAGTGGGCCGCAGTCCCGCGCACAACCGCTACGCCACCGGGGCTCCGCCCCGGCAATACCTTTTTCCTTCATTGAAGTACCCGACTCCCTGCGCTGTGCATTTTCTCCAAGGCTACGTGGTAGCTAGTGACTCGTGCGTGGTGCAGATCAACGGACTCCTCTGTTCCCCCATATTCCTGGCCAATCGGCAGGTGGATGCAGAGGCTTGCTCACCCCCAGAACCCACTCCTTTGGCAGCACTTTGGGTGGGAGAGCGCCACGTGACGCTTGCTTCTGTCTCTCGTGGTGTGAGCTGGAGCTCAGTGCAGAAACCCCTTAACGCATTAGGAATGACAGAATGATCGCATTCTAGCTCCTTTGAAAATGTTATCGGATAGAGTATTTGTGTGTGTGTGTGTGTGTGTGTGTGTGTGTGTGTGTGTGTGTCTGGCATCACTGCCCTGGTGGGAGCAGGAAGCCCAGCCTTGCTCCTGGAGAGCTGCTGCTGGATTTGAATCGCCAACCCTGTGGGCTGCAGTCCCGCACGCAACCACTAGGCCACCGGGGCTCAGTCTAGAGTATTTTTTTGTAGAGACACTTCCCCTAATACATTCTCTGCTTACTCCCTGATACAATCTGTAGGAAAGGCAAGATACATTCTGGACTCGTTTCTTTCCCTTACTAGTTTCCAACATAATACACCGGTCCTTTATCCAGATGACCCGTTGTTGTTTTGTTTTTTTTTTTAATCGTTTAAATGATGACCTCATGGATTGAAACTTATTTGATGGATCTGAATCCAGTGCACTGAAAGTTCCGGTGTCATTGCATGTACTTCGTGAGTCTGAAGAGAAATTTATGCATTTTTATCAGACAGATGGGCTGATATCAGACTTATGATCTTGGACTGACCTGGGCTGGGATGCTTCTTCAATGTTCAATTGCTCTTGTATATAAATTTCTTTCTTTCTTTCTTTCTTTTTTTTTGCATCACTGCCCTGGTGGGAGTAGGAAGCCCAGCCTTGTTCCCGGAGAGCTGCTAATGGATTTGAACCGCCAACCCTGTGGGCCGCAGTCCCGCACACAACCATTGCACCCCCAGGGCTCAGCTATAAACTTCTTTCTTTCTTTTTTTTGTTTTGTTTTTTGGGCATCACTGCCCTCAGGTGGTGGGAGTAGGAGGCCCAGCCTTTGCTCCTGTGGAGCTGGAATTGAACCTCCATCCCAGTGGGCCGCAGTCCCGTGCACAACCACTACGCCCCCGGGGCTCAGCTATAAACTTCTTTCTTATGCATGCTTATGGATTCATTTCTCTGGTCTACTCGGTCTAACACGGAGGGCTTAGAGCGGAAAGGCATCTCTCTTTCATCGGGTCCTTCTTGTTCCTTCTCTTGAGCAATCCCATTCTCTGTCGTGTGCCTTATCCTGGAACCAAACCAATCTCACTACCATCCAGTCGATTCTAACGCATGACAATCTTACAGGACAGGGCCGACCTGCCCCGTGGTTTTCTGGGACTGTGATTTTACTGGAGCAGACAGCCTCGCCTTTCGCCCGAGGAGCAGCGGGTGGTTTCAAACCGCCCACCTCCTAACCCATAACCCACCCAGCAACCAGGGCGCTTTCCAAAGGGAGGCTTGCAGGTCTGCTTTCCAGACCGCATAGGATCTAAATTGCTTCTGCCCCTTGCAGCCCCTCGCCCTTGGCGATACTCTCATTTCAGCCTGTCTGTTCAACGTGGCCACCTGTCTTTCTCTCTGTCTTCCTGTGCCTTGTGCAGCTTCTCCTGTCCAATGGTTGATGCCCCGCTATTTCCCCGGTTCCTTCCCCTCCAATCCAAATCTTATGGCTGGTGGTAGTATTCCAGACCCCGGGCGTGGGGGTGGGGGAAATGCCCTGCTGCTGGCTGCCTTGTGAGCTTGCCCCTGGTTTGGGGGGGATGGCTAGAGCCCTCCTTCAGCTGCGTCCAGCTGGGGGCCGGGCGAGCCGGAGAGGCCACACGTGGTCGACATCTGTGTTGTGCCGAGGGGACCCTCCCGGTCCCTCCACTTGACGCGGAATCAAACTGCAGACCTGCAACTTTCCAGAGGTCACCGCCCCTCCGGCCCCGCTCTGTGGGTCAGCGCAAGCCCCAAGAGCAGGCCAGACTCAAGGCGGGCAGAACAACAGGCCTCCCACCTCGGACAGGGAAGGGCAATGGGATGATCCCCACATGGGGGGGGGGGGCGAGGGGAGCATGCACGGTGCCATCTCTGGAGAACCAAACCCAGGCCAGTCCCCTTCGGAGCCCAACCGAGTGGCATCCCTGCCCCATTCAGAAGCAGGGCCACGGCCACCCAAGCCTGAACCAATCATACACCAAGGGGTGGGGTCAGGGGTGAGAGGAACAGGTGGCCAGAATCTACGGAATCCTCCCCAGACAGGAAGCTTCCCCAGGCTGTGCCGGGAAGGAATTAGCTCTCATCTTCCCTGCCCACCCCGCCACTCTCGGGCCAGCGGGCTGGCAGGACATATGGCTCTGCCAGGGTAAAGGCGAGCCAGGAGCCCTGCCAGGGAGGCCAGCTGGAGTAGAAGGAGGTGGCACGGATCCGCCCCCGGGCAGTGCCATCCTTAACCCCCCCCAGGACCCAGCTGGCTCTGCAGGCCCGGCAGCCCTCCTCCCTGCCCTCTGCCCCCAAAGTCCTATTGGAGCTGCCCCCTCCCCAGTGACCTGCTCCCTGCAGCCTGCAGGGCGAGGACAGCTGGAGGGGTGCCCGATGCTGTCTCAAGGCCTTTCCAAATGTCCTCCAGCCGTCCCACCTTGCTGTCCCTCCAGCGTGGCACGGAGCCCTGGCATTCCATTCCCTCCGTGAGACCTTCACTTTCGTTTGTTTGTTTGTTTTCTGGGGCTGACAGCGTCTGCAAGGCTGGGCCATGCGACACGTCCCTTCCCCTGCACAAGAGGTGGGTTTTCAGAACTCCAAGTCTGTCCCTTCCCCTGCACAAGACGTGGGTTTCCAGAACTCAAAGTCTGTCCCCGCTGACAGGCTCGCTCCTCCCAGGTGAAGGTCTGCGTGGCTGCCACAGGCTCCCTTTCATCCAGAACCAACGGAGAGAGCAGCGTTCTGAGGGCTGGTCCCCCCACCCCCCCCATCCCCACCCCACCGGGGCCTCCGGGCTCACAGGGCAGGATGAGGATGAGGGGGCCCAGGGAGAGGGTGAAGCCTTCAAGGACCCATGGGGGGTCAGTGCCATCTCAGCCTCCTCAGCCTCCTCCATCCTCTGCCACTTGATGTCCTGGCTGGGTGTGCGTGTCTGTGTATGTCTCCATGTATGTGTGAGTATGTGTGTGTATCTGCATGTGTTTCTCTGTGTATGTGTGTGCGTATGTATCTCTGTGTATGTGTTTGTGTGTGTTTGTATATGTATCTCTGTGTCTGTGCATGCGTGCATGTCTGTGTGTATCTGCATGTGTCTCTCTGTGCATGTCTCTGTGTGTGTTTGTGGTATCTCTGTGTGTGTGCATCTCCGTGTCTCTCTCTGTGTGTATCTGTGTTTTTGTGTATTTCTGTGTACGCGTCTGTGTGTGTCTGTGTATCAGCGTGTGCCTGTGTGTGCATGCATGTATGCATGTCTGTGTCTGTGTATCTCTGTGTGTGTCTATATTTCTGTGTCTGCATCTGTGTATGTATGCTTCTGTGTCCGTGTGTGTCTGTGTATGTATGTCTCTGTGTGTGTCTGTGTGTCTGTCTGTATGTCTGTGTGTATCTTTGTTTATGTGTGTGTCTGTGTCTGTGTATCTGTGTGTATGTATGTCTGCATGTGCGTGTATCTCTGTGTATGTGTCTCTTTGCATTTGTGTGTATCGCTGAGTATGTGTCTGTGCATGTGTCTGCACACATGTGTTTGTATCTATGCGTGCGTGCATCTGTGTGTATGTCTGCGTGCGTGCGTGCATGTGCAGACTGTGACGGCTCCATTCTAGGGCCCGGGGACCATTGCAGGCAGAGCCTCGGATCCCTCCTCCTCAGGGCTGGGGACCCAGGTGGGAGGTGAGGCACAATGGGTGTCTGCTGGGTACTGTCTCCGTTGAATACCATGAATGACTTTTGATTAAAAAAATCAAACCAAACCCCCCCAAACATGCTTCTCTGCCCTCCCCAAGCCCCAGCTCCTTTGACTTTCTTCCTGGCTGCCCGCCGCCCCCTCCCCGCCCCAGTTCCACGAGCTGGGACCATTTGGGGGTGGTTTGGGTGAGCGTGTGCGTGCGGACCACACACATCTCTCCCCCCCCAGCGCTGCAAGCACAGACCGCTTTGAGGCTGCACTCAGCCTCCTGCCTCCATGAAACAGCCCTGCCTCTGCCCACATCCTCCTGTGCCCCTTCTCCATCACCCTTCCGCCTGCCTCCGGAACTCTTTTCCAGTAAAGGTTACCCCTGGGCGCTCCTGGGATGGAGTGTCCTGCGGGGATCATCCCTCGGGGGGGGGGTGATTGTTACCTCTTCCTATGTGGCTGCCAGGGAATCTCTGGGTGTGTGGGGGAGGGGGAGAGACGTGGACATCCACCTCTCTGGGAGGGGGCTGTGTTCAGACTAGGAGGTGGTCACTATCATTCGCTGGCCTCAGCTGCATGCTCCCGGGCAAGGCATGGTACCTCTCCCAGTCTCGGGTGCTCACCTGTCAGACGGAGGTAGTCATCGGTATGGCAGAAGGAGGAGGGAGCCCTGGTGGCGTCAGGAAGGTCAGCAGTTCGAGCCCACTAGTCGCTGTGCAGGAGGAAAGTGAGGCTCTCTGCTCATGTCGAGATGCACAGCCTCGGAGACTGCAGGGCCAGCTCTCCTCTGTCCTGCACGGCTGCTCTGAGTCGGGTCTGAGAGAGAGAGAGAGAGTTTGGGAGGAGGAAGAGGAGGAGGCTGGAATCAGACGTGAACATGACCTGCAGGAATCTGCTGAATGATGCCTGAACCCCAAGACCCTTGGGATCCCTGTTAAGTGCCTCTGGGGGGAACTCAGTGGGTGCCGGAGACCAGGGAGGCCGCAGGGAGGGGGATGAAAGGGATCCGGAAAGCAAAGTAGCTTGAGGAAAAGAAGAAGCCCCATGTTTTTTCTTTATTTTTGGATTTAAGGGTTTATATCCAAAAGGAATGGAACACTGAGAAACATACCAACCTAGTCCAGTTCAAAGTCATGAGTCTGATATTAGCCCATATGCTCGATACCAGTCTATAACGTCTCCTTCCGACTCACAAAGTCACAGGTCAGTGGGTGCAGAGTCCCGGTGCTGGCAGGGGTCTCCCTGGGCTCCCAGGGCTCAGGGTCCATCAACAGCATCCAGTGGTGGTAGAAGCAACTCAGCACTGGCAGGGGTCTCCACGTGGCTTCTCCAGCTTCAGAGGTCTGGTTCCATCAGGGCAAACCCGTGTGGCTTCTCCTCTGGCTCCTCCAGCTTCTCAGACGCCGCCAGCTTGTCTTGTGATTCATCATCTCTGAGACTGACTCCCCACAACTGGGGAAGATAGCTTCTCATCTTCACGAGGGAAATATCGTGAGATTTCCCAGACGTATCAGGAGAAAGCCCTGCCCACACGGAGGCCTCATTGGCTACTCAATGGCTATCTCCAGATTAAAAGGCTAGACTCCACCCCGACATCCCAATCATGAAATTAACATAAGCACATGACTGCCAGAGACCACCCCTTGTTTTTTTTTTGGGGGGGGGCATCACTGTTCTCCGGTGGTGGGAGTAGGAGGCCCAGCCCCACTGCTGGAATTGAACCTCCGTCCCAGTGGGCCGCAGTTCCGCGCACAACCACTACGCCACCGGGGCTCTGCCCACCACCCCTTGTTAATTTTACACTTTCACATAACTCCATAATCATATGTAACCTTCAAATAAACAATAAAATCATATCTATACCTAACAGGATAAAACTAAAATGCATATAATTCAACATGTGTCACCATCATTTAAAAGTAACATTCTATAAGTGAACAAAACATCCCGTGCCTCACAATTGTAGCTACATAATATCTACACCTTCATCCTATAATCCTATGAATATATATTCCCCCACCTGTGAGAGTTTGCAAGCCAAGCACCTCATGCCTTTATTCCCCCATTTTGGGCATCTAATTTCTGTATTGCCCACTTACATCCACCCAGTGCTCTGAGGAAACAATCATATCCAACGTGAAGAATCTTCATTCCAATTGGAAACTCCTGACGTGTGCGTCCATTAGCAAAGTCAAATCAGGGCAAGAAGAAGCCCCACTTTTTTTTTTGTTTGTTTTGTTTTTTTTTGGCATCACTGCCCTGGTGGTGGGAGTAGGAGGCCCAGCCTTTGCTCCAGGGAGCCGGAATTGAACCTCCATCCCAGTGGGCCGCAGTCCCGCGCACAACCACTACGCCACCGGGGCTCAGCCGAAGCCCCACTTTTAAAACAAATTATTAATCATTTTCTTCGGAGGGGCTTTTACAAAGCTTATGATGATCCATCACTCAGTTGTTTTAAGCACCCTTGTACATATGTGCCACCAACATTATCAGAGGTTTTTCTTTCTGCTTGAGCCCTTGATATCAGCTCCTCCTTTCCTCTCTCTCTTACCTACCCTCCCACCCTTGGGATTCCTTGATCAATTATATGTTATTATACAGTTGTGTCATGTTTACTTTATCCATTGTTCCCCCTCACCTCCATTTCTGTTATCCGTCTCCCTGGGGGGGAAGGGGTTATTGATCCAATCTTGTGATGGGGTCCCCCTTTCTCCTCTTTTCCCCCACCCCCCTGTCCTCAGGCTATCACTACTCCCATCACTCTTCCTGAGAGGTTTTTATCTGTCCTAAATTCCATGTGTCCAGAGCTCTTATCTGTACCAATGTGTGTACTCCGCTCTAGCCGGATTTGTAAGTTAGAACTGGCTCATGGCAGTGGGGGGAAGGAAGCTTTTAGGAGCTAGAGGAATGACGTGTGTTTCCTCGGTGCCATACTGCACCCTGCTTGGCTCACCTCTTCCTTGTAACCCTTCTGTTAATCCTCTATAGATGGATTTTGGCTTCCCACTCCAACCTTCCTCTTTCACATTGATGTAATTTTTTTTTTTTGGATTTTTTTGATGCCTGACACCTGCTCCCGTCGACACCTCATGATCACACAGCCTGGTATGCTTCTTCCACGTGCACTTTGTTGCTTCTGAGCCAGATGGCTGCTTGTTTAACTTCAAACCTTTAAGACCCCAGACACCATATCTTTTGATAGCCAGGCACCATCAGCTTTCTTCACCACATTTGCTCATGCACCCGTTTAGTCTTCAGTGATCCTGTCGGGGAGGTAAATATCAGAGTGCCAGGTTATTAGAACAAAATGTTCTCGTGCTTAGGAACGTTTGTTTAGAGGCCCAAAATCTGTCTCCCAGCTTAATACTGAACATATATGTACATTGGCCTCGATCCCTTTCATTATAAATTAATATATTTACATAGATACATGCCAATAGCTATGCCTTTATAAATAGCTTTTTCCCCCTCCTTCTTTCTTCTATTTCCCTTGATCTTCCTCCTGCCCCACTATCATGCTCACCCTCCACTCGGCTCTCAGTAAGTCCTCTTGGATAGGCTAACCCCACCGGGGCCTCCTTACCATCATGCTTCTTGTTGTTCCCTCATCCCTGAGTTTGTTGAGAAGCCCCCCTTGTGGAGGCGGGACCCAGGCCCCAGACACTGCAGAGCCAACCTGCCTCCTGTGCTTGGGGTGGCACTTGGCTCAGCTGCAGCAGCACACAAGGCTCCTTGGGTCTGGGGAGTCTGGGGGCTGAGAGGCACGGCATGCTGGTCCGCCTTCGTTTCGCCGCAGCCTGGCCTGGGTGAGGGCTCGAAGGCAACTTGTCCTCTGGGAGCCCATAGCAACCTCTCATATAAGCACGGGAATCTGTAACCCGCAGCTGGAAAGGCACGCCCCTTGAGTGTCCCCACTAGAGGCCGAATTGCAGCTGTCCTAAGGCCTAGCCTCTCACTGGACACCGACCTCACAGTGAGGGCCGAGGACACACGAGCCTCTGCGACTCTGTCTGTGTCCACTGTCTCCCATAGGCGATGTGGCAGACTGGAGCTGGGGAGCCCAGGGCCACCCAGGAGGTCACTAGCTGGGTGCATGGACCTGCGGCTGCCTTTTTGGGGACTGGGTACCTGAGAGGCATGATGACAGGGCATGAGCTCTCATTCTGTTTCTTTCTTTCTTTCTTTCTTTCTTTCTTTCTTTCTTTCTTTCTTTCTTTCTTTCTTTCTTTCTTTGTGGCATCACTGTCCTGGTGGGAGTAGGAAGCCCAGCCTTGCTCCTGGAGAGCTGCTGCTGGATTTGAACTGTCAACCCTGTAGACCACGGTCCAGCGCACAAACCGCTATACCACCAGGGCTCAGCTTCTCATTCTGTTTCTACGTGCTGTGCTGCCTTGGAATATGAACCAAGGTGGCATTTTTGATGAGGGGGTCCGAGATGCTTCTGTCTTTGAGCCTTTCTGTAGTGACCAAGGCTGCTCTTCTTCATCCCCCGGTGTCCAGAGCCTGTGGTGAGGCAGGGTGTGCTTGGAGACACAGCTGAGGCCCAGGGCGCTGAGGTGGGACAGCTTTCCTGCAGGTGAGGATGACAGGGACAGGGTTGGGTGAGAGGGAGAGATGGGGTTCAGCACCCCAGTTGCCCGGCTGCCTGTCCGCATGTCAGGGTGGCTGCAGTCTCCACCCTCTGGGTTGGGAGCCCAGAGCCGGGAGGAGACGGACAGATTCTAATCTCTGCAGCTCTCACCCCAGCCCTGAGATAGCCTCTACCTCCCCTCCTAGACTGAGATGCACCATTATCCCAGATGCTCCTCCCTGCAGGAGGTGGGCCCGCCTATGCCGACAGAAGAGTCATCTGGACCACTGTTTGTGCGGCGCCTCCCGTGTCTTCCCTGCTGGCCGTCCTCCTGACAGCCCCGCAAAGTCACCGTGGCTTGTCCTGCTCTGCAGATGGGAAACCGAGCCCAGAGGCCAAGGGGATGATGCGCTCCCACACAGGCGACAAGAGACAGCTGACGACTTCCTGGACCAGGGGGCTGTGCTGGCCTAGGAAGGTCAGGAAGAAAGAAGACTTCCTGAGGGGCACCCCTGGACGGCCTCGTCTCCTCTGCCCCGTCGCCCGTCAGTGCTGGTGTTCCTCTCCTCGCAGCCTGTCGACACCCCCTTCCTTCGTGGTCACGGCAGATCCATGGCCCTGTGGAGTCTGTGTTGAGCTTCTCTTCTGGAAGGGGAGGTCTGTCTGTGACACATTCAGCATCTAGTCCTCACAAACTTGTCTTCTTGTTCAGCCACTGGGGGAGTCCAGGCAGACTAGAGAAACAAGCCCAGGGAGACTCAGATGTGTATAAGAAAGAAGTTTATGCTGAGCCCTGGTGGCATAGGGGTTGTGCGTGGGACTGCGGCCCACTGGGACGGAGGTTCAATTCCCGCTCACTGGAGCAAAGGCTGGGCCTCCCACTCCCACCACCAGGGCACTGATGCCTTAAAAAAAAAAGAAGAAGAAGAAAGAAATCTATAAACAAGAGCAGTTGACTATTGAGAAAACATCCCAGCCCAGTCCAGATCAAGTCCCTAAGTCCGATATTAGGCCGTATGTCTGATTCCAGTCTATGAGGTCCTCTTCAGACTCATGAAGCACATGCAATGATGACCAGTGAGTGGGAAGTCTTGTGGATCCAGTGGCGGTGCAAGTATCTCAGCGCTGGCAGGGGTCTACACGTGGCTTGTCCAGCACTGAGACTCTGGCTGCCATCAACCTGTCTCCATGTGGCTTGTCAAGACAATGTCTTGCAACTTAATGTAGATAGCGTGTGTCCTTTGCCTCCATGGAGGAATACCAGAGTTCCCAGAATCCTCAGGAAAAGGCCATGCCCACACAGAGGCCTCATCGACCATGTCCTGATAGGCTAGACTCCATCTCTTCACGCTTAATCCTCTCAAATTGACAAATGATCACACAACTACCAGAGTCACCTTGCAGGACTGACAGCGGAGGCTGTGTTCAGGACCCAAACACCCACAGGAGGGAAGAATCCTGGTCCCAATATCATGTTATTGATGGATCGGTCATCTCTGTTATTTTGTTTATGTTGATTGATTCAATTTTGACTATGGGCCTCCATTGTGAGCAAGACAGTTATGGGCCTGGACTTCTGGGATCCTCGCCCAGCAGATCTCAACTCTGCTCACATGCCTCCATCACTGGGGTACTCACTCCTGCACCCAGGCTGCCCATGACATTTACGGGGAAGTGATAGTCTTTGGCAAAGTAAAATCTGATTTCTGAAAACTCCCCCCTCCCTGCACTTCTAGATTGAGTCCAGGGGCCTCCTGCTTTCACAGAATTAGACATCTAACCTTGGAATTCAATCATTCGGTGCTTTTTTTAATTCGATATTTACCATGTTTTTCAAACTCTGCACTTCTGTGTTTATGCAGCACCTTTGTAGCGAGCATTTCAAGACCACCACCAACTGATCCCTGTTACCAACACCCCGCATGAGCATGGGAATGAATAAAGATCATATCTAATGCCTAGCTACCCTATACAGACTTTCCAAGCTGTGGCAGGCACACACTCTCCTGTCAACTTGAGTGTAGGGGTGGAGTCTAGCCTGTCAATCAGGTCACAGCCAATGAGGCCTCTGTGTGGGCGTGGCCTTCTCCTGAGGATTCTGGGAACTCCTGTTTTCCTCCCTGGAGGCGGGAAGCACGGAAGCTTCGTCTTCCTGTTGAGAAGTCACATGGAACTATGACGATGAAGATGCTTCGGCCATCCCTGGATCCACAAGACATTCCACCCACAGGCCTGTGATCTTCCTGCCTTTGGCATCACCATGTATGTTGCATTAGTCTGAAGAAGAATTTATAGACTGGACATATGGGCTAATATCAGACTTATGGACTTGATCTGGATTGCGTCAAGATGTTTTCTTAACATCCAATTACTCTTTTTTGGCGGGGGGCATCAGTGCCCTCTGGTGGTGGCAGTAGGAGGCCCAGCCTTGCTCCTGGAGAGCTGCTGCTGGATTTGAACTTCCAACCTAGTGGGCTACAGTCCCGCGCACAAACATTACGCCACCGGGGCTCAGCCCCATCCAATTACTCTTAAGACTCTCCTAAACACGTATGAACGACTCTGGATTCGTTTCTCTAGTCAGCCCTGATTAACACATAAGGTGTTGTGAATCTTTGTAAGAGAGACAGCCTTACCTTGCTCCTGAGGAGCAAATTAACCTTGGACCCCCCCCCCCCCAATCTTGGGGTTAGCAGTCCAACGCTAATTTGACAGCACCGCCATACCAAACTCACTGCCAAGAACTCCATATGCTAACTCATAAGAACCTTGTAAGACAGGATAGGACAGTCCTGGTCAGTTCCCAAGTCTGTCTGTCTGTCTGTCTGTCTCTCTCTCTCTGGTAAACATGAAGCCCTAGCAACATTGAATGAAAGATTTCATTGATATTTAGAGAATAATTCTTTTTCCCCCTTACTTTTATTGGGGACTTTTATATCTTGTATCATACATTCCTCCAGTGTGTCAAGCACATGTGCCCATATGCCGCCATCATTTTCCAAGCATTCTCTTCCCATTTGAGCCCCTGATATCAGTTCCCCATTTCTCCCCCCTTTCTTTCCCCCTCCCTCACAAGCCCTTGAAAAGTTATAGATCATCATTTTCATAATAAAACAACATCTTCTGTAGCCCCTCACCCACTTTTCCAGTATTCATCACCCTGGGAGGGGGTTCTAGATGGATCCTTGTATGATTGATTCCCCTTTCTCCCCGCTACCTTCCCCTAATCCTTCTGGTATCTCTATTCTCCTCGTTGGTTCTGAGGGGTTTATCTCTCCTGGATTTCCTGTGCTGCCAGCTCTTATCTGTAGCAATGTGCATGCTCTGGTCTAATCAGATTTGTAAAGTGAATTGAGGTTGTGATAGTGGGGGGGAGCTGTAACAAGAGGAGTAGAAAGTTCTGCCTTTCTACAGCAGAAACCAGAGGTTTCAAACAGCTCATATGTCACCCCTATGCACCCCCATTTCCAACAACAGCACCCTCAAAGACATAGCTGATAGATATCTAAGACAGATCAATATATCTGTAAGGATGTGTGTATGCATGTATCTATGCAACTAAGCTTTCATACCCAGGATAACGATGTGGTCCCTGTGTCTTCAGAATATTGTTCCCATGTGATGAAGATGCTGAAAGTGACACAAAGAAGTAGACCAAGGATCGCGATATGTTATTTACCAGTCTGTTTACTCTCAAGCCAACCAGTCAGAGAGCCGGGGATCGTCCCCTGCATTCCACCTGGGCCTGGGCATCAGTTCGCTCACCTGCTGTAACAACTTCCTGAAAAATCCTCACCGTCTATAGGTCAGACGTCAGGGTAGGCGCATCTGGGGTCTCTGCCAGGAGTCTCACAAGGGCCCAGGCCCTGATCTAGCGGTCCTGGGAGAAAATCTGCTTCCACGCTCATTCAGCATGTTGGCCACAGGGGCCAGGTTTTCTTCCTGTGTCTTTGCCAGCAGGAGGGTGTTCTCTGCTTCAGAGACCACTCCCACCCACCCCTGTGAGGGCACCCACCCACAGGGCTCCTTCCATCTTTAAAGGCAGCGACGTCCTGTCCAAACCCTTCCTGCTCTGCTGGAGCAAACCCTGCTGTGACAGTTCTGTGTGCTCAGCGAGCCCCCAGACGCTCACCTGTTAGGGAACAGACCGTGGTCACCGGGATGACGCTGTGGCTGTGAACCGGTGTCAACTCACAGAGGCCCTGTGCGTGTGAAGCCCAGCTGCTCCTCCGGCTTTCCCAGTCTGGGACCTTTGTGGGGGAAGGTCACCAGGCCTGCCTCCTGAGGCACCTCTGCAGGGGGTCCAGCCTCCAGCTCTCTGGCTGAAAAAACCTCCTTGCTGGTGCTGAAGACCGCCCTCTTCCAGGATGGCCCAGCACGAAGCCAAAGTCTTCCTCGGGCGCCAAGCTCCTCTTTGTGCCCATGCCTCCCACTGTGAGGAGCCTCCATAGTAGGTCGTAGGTCGAGGGAGTGGAGGCCCTGTGTGGGAACACCAAATCCACCTCCCTAAGTGGAGGACAGCAGGAAACAGGCGGGCCTCTGCAAAACTGATGGCGGAGGAAAACCCGGGAAAGTGGTGGGTTGCAGTTGTGTGGTTGTTAAGGACGAGGGAGGGGATCTCAAGCCAAGGAGGCTTTTTTTTGGGGGGGGGCATCACTGCTCTCCGGTGGTGGGAGTAGGAGGCCCGGCCCCACTGCTGGAATTGAACCTCCGTCCCAGTGGGCCGCAGTCCCGCACACAACCACTATACCCCTGGGGCTCAGCCCCCAACGAGGCTATTAAAGAAAACTTTAGACGCAAAAAAATGAGCAAAGAATGCTTTGCTACTTGTTCAAACAACAACAATAACAACAGACCGTAGTGCTATCGAGTCCATTCTGACTCACAGTGACCGCACAGGACAGGCTAGAACTGCCTCTCTGGGGTTCTGAGAACAGATCTCCTTATGAGAGTAGGAAGACTTCTCTTTCTCCTGAGGAGGAATGCCAGGTGGTTTTGAACTGCTGACCTTGTGGTTAGCAGCCCTTCCTGGTCGGCTCCACCCAGGGGCTCTGCCACCCGCACTCAGAGGGGTGGGGGGGGCGGATTCCAGAAGGGCAGGGTCATTCTCAAGCCGGCCTTCCTGCCAAACGGACTCCCCTCAGTGCCCAGGAGGGAAGATCTGCTTTGTGTTTTTGTCACATGAACAATTGAGCTGTCCTTCACACCACTGACAGCGTTTCAACAAACCCACAGGGTTGTGCATCCTTCCCCACCATGTACCTGCAGAACGCTCTCACCCTCCCACCAAGACACTCCTCCCTCTTTGTCCCAGCCAAGCCCCCCTCCTCCCCAGAAAGCCGCTAGTCTCCACCCTGTCTGTGGATGTGCCCCGTGACTCCAGCTTCCGTGCATCAAGGAAGCTTATTCACGTTATTCATGGGCACTGGGAAAGTGTTTTCTGGAACGAGTGCTCTCAGGATGAGATAGTTCCTCGAACAATTGCTATCTGTGGCTCTCAGCCATTGAGACCCGATGCACAGGACGACCATCAAACATCAAACACTGTCTCTTCTCGCGCCACCTGCACAGCCGTTACAGTTGAGCCTATTGACACCGCCACGGGGTCAAACGGTCTTGTTGATGGGTTTCCTCTTTCTTTGTTGTTTTGTTTTTGTGGGCATCACTGTCCCCTGGTGGGAGTAAGAGGCCCAGCCTTCATCCTGGAGAGCCGCTGTTGGATATGAACTGCCAACCCTGTGGGCCGAAGTCCCGCACACAACCACCACGCCACTGGAGCTCAGCCCTAATTCTTTTCTTTAAACAGTTAAACGGAGCCCTGGAAAACCAGTTGGTTTCCTCTTTTTAACTGACCTGCTGTACCAAGCCTGACATCTTGTCCTCAGGACTGGCCTCTCCCGAAAACAAGTCTCCCTTCAAAGGTGGCCCTTATTCCAGCTTTCTAGGGGATGCCCACAAACACCAAGCCCCTGCTGCCAGCCCACGCGGACTCACAGCGGGCCTACAGGACAGGGTAGACCTGCCCCACACCCTCTGCCAGGCTGCCCATAAGCCTTCCGGGCAGCAGACTGGCACATCATGCAGCACATCGCTTTCCAATTTGTGGTTCGCCTGGGTGAAATTATCGTCGTCGTTGGGATAAATTCTTAGCTAATAAAATGCTTAAATCCAGCGTGGTCTGTTGGTTGCGGAGAGGGGGGACAGCACTGCATTGTGCAGGGCTTTGGGGGTGGGGTTTTCCTTGTGGCCATGATCACTACCACGTATGTCATCTCTTGGGGAGCCTGGGTAGTGTGGTGTTTACACATTGGGCTGCTAACTACAAGGTTGGCGGTTCGAAACCACCAGTTGTTCTTTGGGAGACGGAGGGGGTGCTTTCTGCTCCCTTGAATGGTCACCGTCTTAGAAACCCCCAGGGGAGGTTCTACCCTGTCTTATCGGGTCATCGTGAGCCATTTTTTTTGGGGGGGGCATCACTGTCTCTGGTGGTCGTGGGCACTACCCAGTGCGGCTCTTGAGAGCGGGCTGCAGTCCTGCACTCAACCACTTACACTGCCGGGGCTCAGCCCCATGAGCCATTTTTTAACTTGATGGCAGTGAGTTTTTTAAAAAATATATAACCTGCAGATTAAATTTTGCAGGTGCCAATTTTATCCAGAAGTGTCATTTCTCTGACCTTCCCTGTAAAGAAAACCCATGCCCCATTACCCTCTAGCACAATCATCTGTTCTATTCTGCACTGCATTCATCACCTCCTGATACTATATTTACGGACTTACCAGCTGGCTTCCTCACCAGCCTGAGTCCCACGAGGGCGGGTGCTTTTGCTTGCCTTGTTCTCGGCTGTGTTCTGGACGCTCACCACGGGGCCAGGGGTACGGTAGGCTCCCCCTAGATAGAACGGACAGAAGAATGGACTATAATAGACTTTTGATACGTTAGTCACGAGCTGAGAAGGCCTGGTGGCGCGATGACGAAATGCGTGGCTGCTCCCTGCACAGCCCTGGTTTATGAGATGTGAAGGCTGTGGACAAGGTGGAGACCCCAAGCCCATCTGCGAGACAATTGGGGAGCCTCGGGATGGTGTGTGTGTGTGTGTGTGTGTGTGTGGAAGTCAGGCTGTGGCATAGCACTGATGAAACCCGTAACTGTTCTCTGGTTCTGTAATATTTCCTCCTCTTACTACTAAGGCTTCCGTTTCACCTACGTAATACTGTTAGACCTACGTACGCCCAGGCCTACAAATGAGAGCATTAGATTCGGGAATGGCAGGATGGATGACCCTACAGAAATAACAATGGGAGTAATGGTTCCCTGAGGATATGGGAAAACTGGGCGGGGGTGGGGAGGTGGGGCGAGCTGATAGCAATGACGAAAGTAGAACTCCACTCGAGGGGAGCAAATATCGGAGGTGAAAAAATATATGCAAACAACAGCAATCATAATGATAGAATATTAATAATAATATAACAATAGCAACAAGGGTTCCGGGAGGAATGGGTGGGGGAGAAAGGGGAGCTGATATCGAATTGTTCAAGAAGAAAGAAGGAAGCTGTTGGAACTGGCTGTAGTAGCAGGGGTACAGCTGTGTTTGAACTATCTGAATTACGGAACGTTAGGACATCTCTAAGCGCTCCCAATAAAATAATGAATTAATAAAGATGAAAAAATACATAACAAAAACAAACAAAAAATTACGTAACGTAAAAGCTAACATTAAAAATATCCTA
>PVJH01017026.1:0-48909 GCA_004026705.1 Nesogale talazaci
ATACATTTGCTGAAACAACTTAATTGGTCTTCTGTCCATTTCTGCAGTCTTGCTTTCTGCCAATTTCTTCAGTGTAGCTTGGATTTTTTTCAATACCATTGGTTCTTAGTTGCACGCTACATCTTGAAATGATTGAATGTCAAACAATCTATTTTTATTCTGTTTAATGCTTCTCATGTCATTCAATATCTTGCTCATAGACGTCTTTAAGATTGTAACTCAATGCTTGTTTTGTCTTCAGTTTGTGTGCTTGAGGAAAGTCGAATGTGCTTTTCCCTTTGCATTTTCTAACTTCAGGTCTTGGATATTTGATTATAGTACTTTACAATATCTTCTTGAGTCAGCCTTGGGTATTTGTTCAACTTTTTTATGTCACATTTTTTTGGTTCACTTTGGTTATTATGGATTTAAGAAAAAAAATTCAAAGTGTCTCTAACATTCACTTTGTTTGTTTTCATTTTTTCCTGTCTTTTTAGCGACTCTTTGCATTCTCATGGATAATGTCCTTGCTGTCATACCCCCACTGCTCAGTCATGATGGCTTACTGTGGTACTGAGAACTATGCCACCAATTCTTCAAATACCAGAAAGGTCACCAAAATGGGCAGGCTTCAGTGAAACTGCCAGACTGAAAAGAGAGACCTGGCAATCTACTTCTAAAAAAAAAATTAGTTTGTGAAAATTTTATGGGACATCCGACATAGTTCTAGATGGCATTCCCATTTGGGGGGCACTTGAAATAGCCCTGAGGAAGACCTGCTACATCAGAGTAGACTCAGCCTTAATGACATGGATGGAATAAAACTGAGAACCTTCAATTGCTGATGTAGCATGACTCAAAATGATAAGAAATATCTGCAAGCACTCATTAGTAATAAGAACATAGAGGGTACAAAGGATAATGTAAGCAAAGTGGAAGTTGTCAAAAGTAAAATGAAACACATAAAGACAGATATCTTAGACACTGGTAAACTGAAATAGCACATTGTTGGTCATTTTGAAACTAATGATGATACAGTCTACTATGATGGAAATGACAAGTTGAAGAGAAATGGTGTTGCTTTCATTGTCAAAAAGGATATTTGAAGATCTATTCTGGATCATTGCATTTTCTCTCATAGAATGACATGTATGTATAAGGAGGATCAGTTAATATCATTATTATTCAAATTTACACACCCAGTACTTAAGGTCATGATGAAGAACTAAAATATTAAAAAAAAAATTTTTTTTTAGGCATCACTGCCCTCAGGTGGTGGGAGTAGGAGGCCCAGCCTTTGCTCCTGGGAGCCAGAATTGAACCTCCATCCCAGTGAGCCGCAGTCCGGTGCACAACCACTACGCCACCGGGGCTCAGCCCGAACTATAATATTTTTTAACAGTGTCTATAGCCTGGAGCTGATCAAACATACATTCAAGATGCCTGCATACTTATTGCTGATTGGAATGCAACAGTTGAAACAAAGAAGGATCAGCATCTGGAAATATGGCCTTGGTAATAAAAATAACCCAGGAGATCACATGATATAAATTTGCAAAGTCAACAACATTTTCATTGCAAATACATATTTTTCAACAATGGCAACTAAATACATAGATCACATCAGATGAGACCCACAGGAGTCACTAGCACATCAGAAGAAGGCCTGGGGATGACTGTGGAACAGACCAACAGTTGCTCACAGACAACTTCAAGTTGCAGCTGAAGAAATGAAGACACATCCAGGAGAACCAAGGCACAACCTGGATTCTATCCCACCTGAATGCAGACATCATCTGGAGAAGAGATTTGACACATTGAACACTAGTGTCTGAATACCAGATGGGTTGTAGCATTCTCTTAGAACTGAATTTTGATTAGGAGAGTGGAGGTAAGTGAGACATCAGTGTGTAAGAGGAAGACCTAGATGACCTCTTCTTGATTTCTAAGGCATAAACCAATCAGTCATCTTGAGCTGTGATGATTAAAGTGCTAGAGGGACATGGAGACGCTTTGTTTAGGCAAAGGGGCTCTCCAGACTCTGCTCTTATCTGAAAAGTAAATTGGTGAGTTAAAATAATAGACCAGATACACATCTACTGATAAGGAACTAATAGAAGCACATCATCTCCCTAAACATACCAATGCTTCCAGTTGACCTCAAGTTGAGCCCACCTTATAATGACCTCAGTGTGTCAGAGTAAAACTTGTCTCCAGAAGATTTTTCAATGGTTATTTGGAGCGGGAGGGGTAGTATATCACAGGTCCTTTCTTTGATGGTGCCTCCAGCGAGGTAAAAATTACATGCCTCTCTTACTTAGAAGCTGAATACCTAACCTGTCTGTACCACTCAGAGACTCTGAGTCTAGGTAACCTAATTAAGTTCATATTTGCCTGGTTCACCCACCCTTTTAGATGCCAGCAGTGGGCACAAGAAAGTGGTGATTTTGCATGAAGGGAAAGCTGAGAAGGTTAGGAGACATTCTCCTTGTCCAGGTAGAGAAAGCCTTGATAGATGACTCTCATAGCTTATGAATGGGGCCTCTGATTCACCCTTGGGGCTCATGCTTATGAACAGAAACATTGACCGATAAGAGAGAGCAACTGCCCATAACCCCAATTACCCAAGAATAATAAGGCTCAGCAGATACCTTCAAGGTATAGGTAATATTTGTACCCGCTCAGCAGTTTTATCTTTAAAAAACCAGCTATTTATATCCATCCCCATCATCATGGACTTGATGGGGAACAAATACAGTTGGTGTTCCCTTCCAGACGGGTCTAAGAGAAACATTTTCATTTTATGGATAGAGGTGTTAAATCTTTGGTGAAGTGAAGGTCACTCCTAAGGTGCTCACTAAGGAGAGCAGGGAGAGAGAGAGAGAGAGAGAGAGAGAGAGAGAGAGATCAACCTTGATTGACTTTGCCCATATTCCCCAGCTTTTCTTTGGCACCATAGAGCCCGAGTAATAGCAGGGTCACCTGATGATCAGGGTGGTTATGCATTAGAGAAGGAAACCTGTTTGTGTATTAGTTCAGTGTTCAGCTCTTATCTGAATGGACAAGTCTTTGAGCCCACCAATTGTTTTACTGGAGAGAGATGTGGGAGTCTGCTTTTGTAAATAATATGGCCTTGGAAATGCTGTGAGGCCATTCTACTCTGCCTGCTATCAGTCAGAATCCACTCAAAAGCAAAAGAATTATATTCTTCAGATGGGCTGAAGTCTAAATTTCCCAAACATAAAAACACAATTTTGTTTGAAAATAGATTTCTTTTGTTATGTGCATGAAGTCATACTACAGTAGTGTGGGTCCTTAATCTAATTATTTCTGACTTACAGAGAAAGCAGGGTTGGAACAGAGATATGCAGGAAGAAGGTCTCAGAAACCAAGACACTCCAAGAGGTTCTAAGGATTAATAGCAATCTTCAGAAACTAGAATACTTTTATTGACCAAGACCTTGACTTGAACTTCCAGCATCTAGAACTATGAAATAAGCTTCATTAAAGCTACCATTTATGGCATTTGGGTTATGGCAGCACTAGAAGACTAAGTCAGATGGTCAGCTGATAATTGACCATGAGTAAGGTGTGTGACCACCCGGGATCAGATCCCTGCTCACCTCCCAAGTTCTGTCCCCCCTCTCCACAGTACATGACCTTCTGGAAAGGTGCTGGCAGTTTTCTGAGCCCTGTGTAATTGAGCACAGATTAATTTGCATGCAGCATAGGTATGTTTCAGAACAGATCAACCTCTCACTGCTCCTGGGAAATGTATTTTCAGGCACTTAAAAGAATCTCTGCCTCACTGTGGGAAGAGCACGTGGCTGCTCAGTTCAGAAATTCAAACCTACCAGTGACTCCAACGATGGAAGTTGAGGTTCTGCTCTGAAAAAAAATTACAGTCCCAGAACTCCTATATAGGATTGCCACGAGACAGACTATATTTGATATAGTGAATTTGGTTTGGGGTTTATAGGCCTCTTCACAGCATGAAAGTTACTGGAGAAGGAGTCACATATTCAAACTACCAAGTTGCAAACCCCAGACCTGGGCCTAACCCCCCAGGAATGGATGGTTTAGAAGTTTCCAAGGAGTTCCTGAAGTGCCACCAGAGTTGAGAATAGCTGCTTTCATATAATTTCTCAAAGATGAGAGTTGACCATATCTTGATCTGCTGGAAGAGAAAATATAGGACAAGCAGCTATCTTGCTCCTGTTGATTTGTTTGTTTGTTTGTTTCAAGGAGTCAAGAGAACGCAATGGAAGGAAACTGGAATTTATTGAGTGCCTGTAAAGTCTTCGGGGCCCTGCTGGCACAGTAGTTATGTGCTGGGCTACTAACTCTCAGGTTAGCAGTTGGAAACCACTAATAGCCCTGAAGGAGAAAGATGGAGTTTTCAATTGCCATAAAGAGTTACCATCTGCAAAATCACAGGGGCAGTTCTACTCCCTCCTAGAGGATCCCTAAGAGTCAACCTGATGGCAATGACTTTGGTATGGTTTGTTTTTCTTCAGACATTCAACAATATACATTACATCTCCCCCGCCATGAGTGCATTCAATCATACTTATAAGTAAATACCAATGAGAAGGAGGAGTAAAGATTATCATGTTTGTGTGTTTGCTGTCCCTCCTATGGAAAGGTGAGTCCACAGCCCTATCCAGACTGACTGGAAATAATGCTGTGCCAGTTTCTGATGCTGAACCATAAATGATAAGGCACTTCTCTGCCCTTCATCCTAGAATGAGAAGTCAGAGGACCACATAGGATGTCAACTGCTCTGAAGCAGATATGCAGTGAGGGTGCCCAAGAAGTCATGTAGAAAGTCCATATGGAGAGCGTTAGTCATGGTAGCCCCTAGTCACTGCAGCCATTCCAGGTTGGTCACACAAGACAGAAAGCAGAAAACACCATTCTAGTCAAGTCTTTGGGAGACTAAAGACCCAGGCCCAGGCCCAGGCTAATCATAGAAGGCCCCAAGTAGAAGCCACTAGATTCAGCTGAATCTAGTCAGTGCCCAGAGCCATAGCCAATGGTATTTGGGTGAGGCCGGCTTGTCTAGAGAAACAAGCCCAGTGACACCAACCCATGTGTAAGAAGAAACTTTATCTCAAAAAGTGATTGTATATCAGGAAGGCATCCCAGGCCGGTTCAACTTAAGTCCATGAGTCCAATTCTAGTTGGGCCCTTCTTCAGATGCACTTGGCTGCAAATTGATGATGCAGAAGGGTGAAGTGGCCTGCAGGAAGATCACAGACTGGTGGGTTCAGAGGTGCCTGGATTCAAGGTCATGGAGAATGTGACCTACTATTCTCAGGGTTGAGTAGCCCAAGGGAGGCCATCTCTGGAGGCAGAGTCTCAGTAAGCAGGAAAGTAAAGGGGCAGAAAGGATTTTACTGTGCTTAGCCTCAATCTCTCTATGTCTCATTCAAAAAAAAAAAAAATTCTGACTTCAGGGAAGTATCTTCAGACTGGGACCGGATTGATAGGTGAGCTTCACCCCTACCCTTATCCAGGAGTGTCTAGTTGATATTATCCCTAACCATCCTGGTAATAAAGCATCAAACCATCCATCATGGCAACAGTTTATGGTAAAGCAAAAACCAAGCAGAACAGGCGGTTGTGCTTATCAGGAGAGAATCAGTCTGATGCAGTGAGGCCACGGGGTTTGTAAGAGTTAAAGTCAAGATTGAGACTGAAAACTGTTTGACTCTGAAGACCACTCTCCCCCGCTCCAATTTTAATCTCAAAATAGACAACAGACCTGAGTCAGAATGCACTGCTCAAGCTGAACTGAGGAGAGGGCACCCCACATATCCTAATGTGCTGTGATCATTGCACATATCTCCTTTCAATCCCACCAGACACCCCTTGCCTCCCGACATTCCTACCCCCAACCCTGGATAACAGCATGCACCTCAGCCCCCTTTGGGGTCTGGAGGCTTTGGAGCTTAGTTCCTGACTCCTGCCCATCAGTGGGAACCCCGTCGATGGGGAGGATCCATCAGGAAGCTACGGCGGGAGCTCTGCCTGCTGCTCTTAGGCGCTTCTACTCTCAGAAATGCCATTACCCACTAATGAGCCGCTTGGAAGCATCAGCTTTCCAGCCAGCCCAGCTGCTGTGAAGCTGTTATGGCTTCACTGCAAAGATAAAAAACACCCAGAAAATTCCTGAAACTGATCTTAAACTATACTTTGCTACAAGGCAATCTGGCTCTCGCATGATAAAACTGTGAAGGTCACTTTCATGCAGAGAGTGAAGCAACAAGGGTTGGGTAACCCGTGGGTCCAGACCCTTCCTTTTTCTGTCCTTGAATTAGTAGAGGATGCTGACCACACTGGGGAGTGGGGAAGGGGGGTCAGGGGGAGCTGCTTCATTGACACATATGCTTTTCTGCCTTAGCTACCTGTATTGGTTTCCTAGAACTGCTGCAATATGATGTGAATTATAGGAACAGAGTGTTATGCACAGCAGGTCTGGAGGGTTGGAGTCTGAATTCAGGTTGTCTGCAGGGCCAGGTTCTCTCCCAAGATTCTAAGGAATAGCCTCTCTTATCTTTCCCCACTCTGGTAGCAAGCTCCAGGTTTTTCTTGGCTTGCATGCTCACCATCTTCCCTGTGTATCTCTCTGTACCTCTTCTGTATTATGGAGACACCACTCAAATAGGACTGGATGACCTCATGTTAAATCAGCTGATCACATCTTTATAGACCGTATTTCCATATCTGTAACAGGCAAGAGTCCAGAAACCAAAGTCTATTCATAGGTAACAAAGGTGGGAGGGAGAGAGAAAGAGGAGCTTAATGCTCGGGAGGTATTGAGCTATTAAGGTTGATGGAAAATTTCATAAACAGCAGTGATGGTTGCCCAACATGATGAATGTAATTAGTGTCACTAAACACTGCATGTAAGAAATGTCCAAATAAAAAACATTTTCTAAATAAAGGGTCCCAATGGCACTGTCAGGTAAGCCACAGGCCAGTGGTTCAAACCCACCAGACACTGCAGTGGGGAAAGATGATGTTTTCGGGTCCTATAAAGATTTACAACTTCATACACTATGTATAAGGTTGTTATGGATGAGAATTGACTCTAGGACAGTAGGTGGGATCACTATAATTTCTAAAATAGATCCCCATTTTCAAAATAAGATCACAATCCAAGTCACAGGTTACAGCTTCAACATATCTCTTGTGGGGACACCATGAAGTCTCTAACACTGCTCACTCCTGGGGTCAGAACAAATACTTTGCTTCCTCAGAACAGATGAGTTCTTCAGCTTCTTTGTCAGCAGGGACCACAGATCCAAGGGGACCTGAAGGTTTCAATCACCTCATATGCTACTAAAGTTGGACAATGAACAAAGAAGACAGGAGAATCAATGCTTTTGAATAACTATGTTGTTGGCAACGTACCACGAACTGCCAGAAAACAAACAAATATATCTTGAGAGAAGTGTAGCCAGAATGCTCCTTAGAAGTAAAGTGAGAATTTATCTCACTTATCTTTGCAGGACTGTTAGGTGGGACCAATCCCCGGAGGAGATCATCATGCCTCTTAAATGAGAGGGTCAGTGAAAAAGAAGACCCTCAATGAGATGGATTGACACATTAGCTGCAATAAGGGGATCAAACATAGCAAGTATTGTGAAGATGGGGCAGGGCCTGGCAATGATTCTGTTGTACATAGGGTCATTCTGAGTCAGAATGGACTTGATGGAACCTAAGATCAAAAAGAAAGAGCAAAACGAAATAAAGTTGGAACCTGGCCTGCACAATGGGATCAGATTCCAATTCAAGTAGTCAGAGTGGAGAGGGGATCTGCCATTCTGTCCTTTGTTTGTGTTTTGCCAAGGAAAATACATCAGACTCCTTGACTCAAATGCTCTCCTTTCTGGCCCTCATGATGCTGTTGAAGTATTTACTTAACTACAATGACTTCATCTATCCCTGGTATTGTTCTTCCAGCCTAAGCTCAGCCAGGGTCAATGAGATTTAAGAAGCAACCCAGCCAGTGGGGACAAGACTGATTTCTGACTGCAACACATACACTTATATGGAAGCCCCTTCAAGTGTTCCCTATATGCTTCCTTGCTTCCTCCTGATGATCTTTTGGGGAATTTGGTGGTTTTCAGATCGGCAACACTGGATAAGGACCAGGCTAGATAAAATAGATTTTGCAGCACAAGGTTCACATTCAAGGAACAGTGTTCAAGGTTTTGAAGGTTGTTATCAGTCATAGACCAACCACTCAACAGCATAAAGCCTTTCCTAGGCTTAGCAGAGATGGATGAGCGAAAAAGCAGTCTTCCACTTAATTCCACCAACTTTTATGATGCATCTACCATGGGAGTGGTACAAGCAGTTAAGTACTCAGCTGCTAACTGAAAGAGTGTCAAGTCAAACCCATCCAGATGCTCCATGGGAGAAAAGTCTGGCAATCTGCTTCTCTAAAGGTTACAGCCTAGAACAACCTAGAAGACCATGCTACTCTGTCCTACTGGGTCTCTATGAGTTAGAACGGACTAGATGGCATCTAACAACAGCTAACGGGGCAGATCCCCAGTCTGCTTATAGACATTTAGGACACCCATTGCCATCCAATAGGGACATCTTTTAAAATTTCTTCCCACAAATGAGTCATTGGGTCTATAGTCTCAGGATCATGATCTTGGGGCAAATGAAAGCCAACGGGCTTAATGTAGTCCACCAACCTGATGCTTTCCATTTGACTTTGGTGAGTTGTGACTTGGGTCTTATAAGTTCATGAACTCTTATTTGGGGTGCAGCTATTGATAACTTCCTGCGTGGAGGAAAAAGAAGTAAAAAATCTCAAGATGCATATAGATAATTAGCTCAACAGATGAACGGATCATATGAATATTGATATGCACAACTTCAGGACCAGATGAAGTAGACGGTGTCCTGCTACCAATTGCTCTGCATGGGGTCACATTAGAAGATGATGGATAAAACATGAGAAAAATGAGGAACAAAACTCAAAATCATATGAAAAAGAAGAGGCTTCTTTCTTGGCTAGAGACTTGTGAAACCCTTGAGACTACGGCACCTAGCCACCATTCAGGTATGGAACTGAACTAATCCACATTGCTCAATTTTCAGCCACACAATAGAGATGTCTCTAAAGGGGGAGATAATACTTAAGGATAGTCATATCTTAGAACAGTCAACTATTTGAGACCAAAAGAACAGCACTTACCCAAGCACAAAGTTAAGATGGGTTCAGAGGAATAGGAATGGAAGATGGAGATAAGTAGTGGGATAAATTGCTTTCTTTGTGGGGATTGCATCAATTGTATGGAACAAGGTATGTATGAATTGTTGAATGGAAGACTGATCTGCTCTATAAATATTCACCCATTTCACAATACAAAGTTTTCAAAAACTTAATAAATAAAATGTTTCCCCACAAATACAATGTCATGTAGTATTAACATATTGTTAAATATACTTGCATGGTTGTAGAAAAAATGAGCTTTATCTGAATGTAAAATTATTTGATCATTATGTGCATATATTAGAAGATCAAGCAGTCGAATAACCAGATGTAACAGTTATAATTTCCTATGTGTTCTTGTATAATTTTGCTTAGACTGTTGTTATTTGGTGCTACTGAGCTGAATACGACCCACAGTGACCTCATGTACAACAGAAGGAAACCCTGTCTGACCCTATTTGATGCTGGGCACAAAAGTGTGACTTTATTTGATCCCTCTGCTGCAGTCATGTGTCAATCCATCTTCTTGGGGATCTTTTTCTTCACTGACCTGCTTTACCACACAGGATGTCCTTCTCCACACACTGGTCCCTCCTAACAAGGTAACTGTTAACAGACTGTGACCTCTGGATTCTTTGGTCTCTGGAAATAGGGTCTATAAAGATGTGATCTGTTGATTTAACATAAGGTCATCCACTTCTAGCTGAGTGATATCTTCATAATACAGAAGAGATACAGAGAGATGCACACCTTAATTCAAAGACACATTCTTCCTTGGTTTTTCTTATTCATGACTCAGCTTTCACACACATGCCTGCATGGAGCCATATTGGAAATGTCATGGCTGGGTATACTTTAATTCTTGGAGGCATCTGTGCTGTTTAACACTTTGAGAAAGCCTTTTGTAGCAGATTGGCCCAATGTGATACACTTTATCATACTCTATAAATATTGTAAAAGTTACAAACTGGACATTTGTGGCAACCCTGCACTGAGCAGCTATATCAGCATCCTTTCTCTAGCGGCATATGCTCACTTCCTGCCCATGTGTGTCACCTTGTGGGCATTCTCACAGTATTTCAAACACTTTCTCAAGACTGTCACTACTTAATAGACAACAGTCTAGTGTAAACATAATTTTATATTCACTAGGAAACAAAAAAGTGAGGTATTTTAGGGAGCTATCTGCTTTAGTGTGGTGGTCTAAAACGCATCTATCTCAGAGTTATGCCTGTACGTTTGATTTCTTGGCTGCTGCTTCCATGGGTGTATATTATGGATTTAAGTAGAATGAAAGCCTGGACAACGTCTGTTTTCTCATTCATCATGCAGTTGCATAATGATCTGGTTGTGAAGGGTTTTGTTCTCTCGCTGTTGATCTACAATCCCAACTGGAGGGCTGTGATCGTCATCAGTATTTTTTAGCAGGCAAGGCTTTGCTTAGGATATGTTGATTAAGCTCCAGTTCATTATTCCAGGCAATATTGACCTACTTTACTCCACTTAATGTAATCCAAACAGCACATTCATAGATTCTCATAACCATCGAACTGTCTGGAACTTGATGTATGGGCCTCTCATATAAAGCTGCAATATTCAGGGCAAGTGCTGGTAGAGCAAAGAGCAAACGACTCCAAATTTTTGAGAGTGACCATCAGTGCCCCAGAGACACCACAAGGCCCAGCTTCCATTTGATCTGAGAGCTGCAATCATTTTGCAACTTGCCCAGCTCTTTCTCCTCCTTCTGGGAAGCCATGAGCAGGTGTTGAGGAGGGGGGGGGGTATTTTGAACTGGAAACAGTAGTCAGGAAAATCTATGGAGATGAAATCCCCCCTTTATTGATCTTTTTATTGGAGCTCTTACATATATTGAATAATCCATAAATGAACTACATCCAGTGAAGTTGTACAGATGCCGCCATCATCCTTTTCAAAATATTTTCTTTCTACTTGAGACTTGACCCTTGATATCAGCTCCTCTTTATTCCCTCCCTCCACCCAACCAACATCAAGAATCCTTAATAAATTATATTATTATTATTTTCATATTTTACACCATCAAATGTATCCCTTCACCCACAGTTCTGCTATTTGCCCCCCCCGGAGGGGGCGATTATACATCCATCATTGTTATCAGTTCGCTCTTCCTTTCCTTACATCCCTTCCCTTCCCATACCCACATGGAATTTTTACTCCCATTACTGTTTCTGAGGGGTTTAATCTATCTTGCATTCTCTGTGTGTCAAACACTGTATGCTGATCTAACAGGATTTGTGAAGTCAAACTGGGACCATGTTAGTAGGGGAAGGAATAATTAAAGAACCAGAGGAATGTCATGTGCTTCACTGTTGTTACACTGCACCCTGGATGAATCATCCCTTCTGGGTATCTCTTTTGTGAGGAAGTTTCACATTACCAGCAGATGGATTTTGGGTCTCCACTCTAAGCGCTCTCCTTCACAACTATATGACTGTTGCTTTTGATCTTCTGATGCCTGATTCCATTGACACCTCATGATAACCCAGATTGGTATAATTCTTCTATGTGGACTTTGTTGCTTCCCCACTAGATAGCTGCTCATTTAACTTTAAGCCTTTAAGAACCCAGATTCTATATCTTTTAATAATACCATCAGCCTTCTTTACCACATTTGCTTACGCACCATGTTGTCTGTAGCCATTGAATCAGGAAGGTGAATATCATACTGTCAAGTTCTTAGAAAAAAATTGTTCTCATTTTGAAAGACATCTTAAGGAGAGACTCAAAGTCCATCGGCTGCTTTAGGGTTTTACTGTATATAGCGTAATATCCCTGTCTTTATATGTTGACATTAATATCTCTCTATAGCTTTTACTTCCTAGTTCTTTCCTTTCTTTCCTTTTACTCTCCTCCTGTCCCACCCCTTTTCCTTTCCTCATGCCTACCCTTCATTTGGCTTTCAGTAATTCCTCTCAGCTACATTACATTGATTAAACACCACCAGGCATTCTACACCCTCCTCACTGTCAATTTTAGAACCCTTGATGTTCTCCTGTCCCTGAGTTTGTTGGCTCATTGCTCCACTCCCCCTCCTCTCTCCTGCCCCCCCCCATTAACCATCAGTTCCATTATTTTCTCCTCTGAATTGTTTATCCTGTCTATCTTATATAGATATATAATTTTTAATAGATCCCTATGTAGGGAGATGAAAGGCTTTTAATTCATCTTTCTTATTGGTTTTCTAGGGTTGTTACCACAAAATACCATGAAGAGGCTTTAAAGAACAGCCATTTATTGTCACCCTCTCTGGAAGCTGGTAGTCTCAACTTAAGGTGTCTAGAAGGCCACATCTCTCTGTCCATTCCAGGGGAAGATCCATCCTTGTCTGTCTTGACTTCTAATGGCCTAGCCATTTCCTTGACTTGCACACCGCCATTGTCGTGGGGCTATCTGCACTCTAGCCCCTTCGTGCCTCTTCTCTTTTAAGGGACACAAGAGCTATAAGGTTAGAACGACCCTTCTTCAGTATGATATTATGTGAACCAATGACATCTTCAAAGGCCCTATATCTAAACAAGGTCACATACATAGATCCAGGGGTTAGGACTTTAACAGATCTTTTTGAGACTTGTAATTCAATCCAATACATGACAATGTTGTCTGTGGAGGTAGAAGGACTCTTAATTCACCTCTCCCCACCCCTACCTGCTTATGTTCCATTATTTCAGGAATGGGACAGTTTCCAATAGTTTTGCTGAGATGGCTACCTGCCAAAGTTGACAGGAATCTTGACACTCTGAACACATTCTGCCCTTGAGCTAGGTGAGTCCTCACTTCACTTGCAGCCTCAAACCAGCAGAATCTTTCTCCCTGAGTATGAGCCTTTCCCTTCCCATAGTCTCCCTGTCCTTCCCAACTCCTTCCACATTTCTCCACTCCTGTCCCCTTCTCATGTCTGATTGGACCCACCTTTCAGGGATCTGCTGAATGACTCCTCTGGGGCTTCTCTTCTGAGTCCCTGTCAGTTGCTTACCCTCACAGTGCTAGCCCACAAAAGTGATCACTTGCACACTGTCAGTTTGCCACGGAGATTATGAGTTCTGGCTCCAGGATCTCGTCCAGCTCCCTGCTTTACCCCTGTCACTAGCAAAGGGATGGACACACTGAAGCTACCTGGTCAATATTGACAGAATCAGAAATGGAGTCAGGACACAGCATGCTGGAATAGACTTGAAAGAGGTTTTGTTTTGTTCAAAAGTAAAAGAGAAAAGTCAATATTCATTTAGATTTTCCCCAATACTCATGAGATAGCCAAACCAAGTACATGCTAGGTTTATCTTACTGCAGTCTCCTTACAACCCAGCAGTAAACTCTAAATTTAATTGGCTGTTAACCAAATGATTATTTTTTAGTATGGAACAAAAAGAAAACGAAAAAGTCAAACTCATCACTGTAGCAAGCACCACATATGGGTGCTTTGACTTAGTCCTCTGGGTGCGGTTAAGGGCCAGCAAGGAAAAAGTTTTTCCCAGAAACACACAAAAAGAGTCATGGAAAAGCCAATGAAAGCCAGTGATATTTTAATTCTGGCTTTCATGGGGAGAATGAGTTCAGAATAATTATTTGAGATATGATTAGCAAATATCAAGCATTGTTGTTGCATAACTTGACTTGCTTGTGGCTCATAGTGACCATATGTTCAATAGAGTGAAACCTATACCATGCGTTGAAAATCAACCACCAGCTTCACAATCTTTATTCTCTGAACTCATGGTTGTGGACCCTGTATCAATCCATCTCATTAAGATACCTTTTGGTTTTCACTGACCATCATCTTTACCAAGCATAGTATCCTTCTCCGACGACTGATCTCTCCTGAGAACATGTCCATGATATGCGAAATCAAGTCCCGCCACCTTCATTTTAGCTGTGCTTCTTCCATGTAGACTTGTTCATCCTGGTAGAGGGTGCCACATTCTTGCCAACACCACAATTCAAAAGCACCACTGCTTTTTTAGTCATATTCATTGTCCAGCAGGGATATGCATCGGGGATGATTAAAAATACCAAGACCTGGGTTAGGTACACCAGTGTCTTCAAAGTGCCATGTTTTCTTTACAACACTTTGAAGCGGTCTCATGAAGCAGATTCAATTGATGCAAATAGCTCGATTTCTTAGCTGCTGCTACCACGAGTGCTGATTGTGGACCCAAGTAAAATGAAGTCTTTGGCAACTTCAATAACTTCTGCTTTCATCTTCATGAAGCTTGCTTTTGTTTTTCCTCTAGGTGAAGGGGCCCTGGTGGCAGAATGGATAAAGCAGCGACCTGCGAAAGCCACCAGCCACTCCAAGAAAGAAAGATGAGCCCATATGTTCTGGTGAGGATTTGTAGTCTCAGAAGTCCGATAGATGGGTTATACTCTGTCTTCTCTTTATCTCCTTGACTTAGAATGCACTTGACAGAGGTAGTGTTGTGATTGGAATCTTTTGTGAGAAAGCGAATCCCTCTCGAAGGCTGCAGCCTCTGGTCATGTAAAAGTCAACGAATTTTCTTGACTTTTAAGAACAGGTTTGTATCATCTGCATATTGCAAGTCAGGGAATGTTCTTCCAATCCTGACAGTGAGATCTTCTTCACCTGGTCCTGCTTCTTCCACTATTTACTCTTCATACATTGTCCAGGAAGAAAGATGATTACCAGAGAATAATTTCACCAAGCAACAGAGGCAGCCACTGGGGATGCCACAGATTCTATTTTACAAATGAGAAATTTAGAAGTAGTCTCAAGAACCGTCTTATTCCACATGGAAAAAACTCTCCAGCCTGCGTGACCATGAGGTGGTGAAGGGATCAGGCATCAAAGAAGAAAACTCATATCATTGTGTGCCCACCTTCCTGATCTGATCACTGAACACAAATATGTGCATAAGCAAATGTGGTGAAAAAGCTGATGGTGCCAGCTATCAAAAGACATAGCATCTGGGGTCTTAAAGCCTTGAAGGTAAACAATTGGCCATCTAGCTCAGAAGCAACAAAGCCCACGTGGAAGAAGTATACCAGCTTGTGTGGCCATGAGGTGACATAGAGATCAGGTATGAAAGAAACAAAAAGCATGTAATTATAAATGAGGGGGAGTGCAGACTGGGGACTCAAAATCCATCTGGCGGCGGGAGGGCATCCCCTTAAAGAAGGGTCACTGGGAGGAGATGAACCAGTCAGCGTGCAGTAGAGCAATGATGAAACATATAAATTTCCTCTGGTTCTTCAATGCTTCCTCTCCCCCACTATCACGATCCCAATTCTACCTTACAAATCCAGTTAGATCAGAGGATGTACACTGGAACAGATAGGAGCCAGAAACATAGAGAATCCAAGACACATGATCTCTTCAGAACCAACAATACTGGGATGTTGGAGGGAAGATGGGGTAGAAAGGGGAAACCAATTATAAGTATCTAAATATAACCTCCTCCCTGAGGTACGGACAATAAGGAGGTGGGTAAAGGGAGACATTGGACAGTGTAAGACATGACAAGATAATAATAATTTATAAATTATCAAAAGTTCGTGAGGGAGAAGATTAGTTAGAAGCTCTGCTAAAATCCATGGAACACTAGTGGAACAAGCAGGCCTCCATTGAAAGATGGGCGGCGGTTGTGCATGAGCTACACTGGGCAGAAATTGAACCCTCACTTCCTACATGGAAGGTGAGGCTTCTCCTGGGAGACCCCTGATATCCCTTTGAGTTCCTGGTGCTCCTTTAACTCACATGGAATGGGAGGACATGACTAATCTTATCTTGGATGTATTTGCTCCTCATGAAAACCTTGTTTCCTTGACATTGCAGGCAGCAGAGACACAGAACATCTCTGAGCAATCACTTGATCCGGCTTAGACAAGACTGGATATTTGTTCATGGCATCTTATTGTCTCCTGCCTCACCAACCGCACTTTAGAAATAAGGCCATTATCTATTCATTTGAACCCCTGGGTGCTTAAATGTAAAGACAGCCAGTTGCTGTAAGAATCAGCTCAGTTCTCTTAAAAAGAAAATATCCTGAAACCATATTGCACTTTTCTTTCTTGCACCCTTTGCTCATGGCAGGGGGTGTGAGTGACGGGAAGAAGGGGAGGGACATCTTGCTCATTTCCGGGGAAGCTGTGACTTCATGGGCAGCTCAGCTTTCTCTGTGGATTGTTCTGACTTCTGATTCTCTCTGTTCACTTTTTAGACTTGGTTTTGCAGGATATCATGAGTGTAGGCAAGAGCAAGAGCTTGGAGTCCAGAGTCGGATAGCTCAGGTTCCAAAACTGGATCTGCCATCTACTAGCTGAGTGACCTAAGGCAAGTTGCTGGATCTTTCTCTGGGTGCTGTAGTATTATCAGCCAGGGTTAAAATGAGGGTCATATTAGCACCTTAGTTGCTAGCTGTTCACATTAACTGATAATGCTACCCAAAGATTCAAAACTTAATTAGCAGGGCTAGCACTAAGGAACTCCACCGTCTAGCATTTCCAAAGATTTTTTTTTTTTGCCTCGTAAGCTCAGACATATTCCTGTCCATGAGGGATTCATGAATTATTAGACTCAGACATTTTCTGTAAATTCATTTATTGGGACCATAGTTTTCTCATTGGGGAAAACAGCATCATTGTTAAGACCATAGATTGCTTACCAGGGCAAATCCACTTTTCATCATACAGTAGTTCATTCACCAAATTTCCATCCCTAATAGTAGTCTTGCTGTTTCCACTAGCCCTGAACTTCTCTACTAAGAACTTTGCATCGAGTTCCCTAGACTAAAAGACCTGCCTTAGACAACCCAAACCTAAACACTAAAACCACTAAAGACCCACCCTTTACCTTGGAGTCAGAGAACTCTCTATGACTACGCCTCATAATAAGTTTGCCTTCACTTGATCAGCAACTCTTCTGAGAGCATTTAGCTGTAATAATATTGGCCCAGTTTATACTCAGTTATACTTTATGAGAAACACAACAATATTTGCCACACCACAGGCTGTGAAGGTGCTAGCTAGGTTCCTTCTCTATTTTAAAGACATTTATGTACCCTTTTATGTCCATTTAGGATTTTCATTGGTAAGCAAGCCCCTGGGAATTGACAAAACACATATTGAAGTGTGTCAAGGAATGGATGCAGCACTGGAAGTGTGAAAAATTTTGGAATATTGCTACTTGGCCAATCAGCTGTAAGAGATCTATAGTCCTGCTCATTCAAAAAAAAATTAACAAAACTGAACTCACTGCCTTCATGGTGATCCTACAGTACAGGGTTGAACTGCCCCTGTGACCTTCTGAGATAGTAACTTTTTACAGTAAAAAGCAGAGAAGTTGGTGGTTTCGAACTGCTGACCTTAAAGCTAATGGAGAAATTGCCAGACAATATCATTCATGTCACACTCAAGTAAACTTTTGCTGAAGATAATTGGAAAATGGTCACAGCGGTAGATCATCAGAGGACTAGGAGAAAGTCAAGCTGGATTCCCAGAGGACTTGAAGGAGGGATCTATCCTAATGCCTGATGAATCTAGGCTGAAAGCAGATGACACCAGAAAGATGTTTCTGGGGGCCTCACTAAGTGGGTAAAAGCATTTAGCTGTGTGGACAATATTAAATTATGGATAGCATTGTGAAGAATGGGGCTTTCAGAAAGCTTATTTGTTCTCGTGGAAAGACCAATCATTCAAACAGAACAAGGGGCTACTATCTGATTTAAAATCAAGAAAGGTGTGCAACAGGGCTGTATTCTTTCATAATGCTTCTTCAATCTGTACGGTGAGCAAATCTTAGGAGAAGCTGGATGGTATGAAGAAGAACTGGCTTCGGGTTTGGAGGAAGGCTTATTAGCAGTTTTCCGTATGCAGATGATAGAAACTTGCTGGCTGGAAGCAGAGAGAACGTGAAATACTTACTGATGAAGACCAAAGACCTCACTATGAATCCCCACAAGTGAACCAAGAAATAATATCAGGTTGAACTGAGAAAAGATTGACGTTTTCATGGATCTCATTTTACTTGGATCGGTGATCAATGCCCAGGGAAATAGCAGTCAGGAGATGAAATTGCATATACCATTGAACGAAGTGGTTGCAAAAGGTATCTTCAGAGTTTGAATTATTAAGTGAAGCTGACGCTTTGAAAACCAAGGTACTCTTCTTGATGCAAGTGATGAAATTCTCAATTGTTTCCTATGTGTGAGAACACTGGATACTGAATAAGGAAGACCTAATGATTCACTGTCTGAGGCTGGGATCTCTACAGCAGCAAAAGCAGTTCTCTCTCCGTCCCAGTCTCTGCCTTCTGCGCGCTTTCCAGACAGGGGTCGAAACAACCTGATTCAACCTACTCATTGTCAATCTATTCCATAGCATTCAGTTTTGCAGTTTCTCCAAGAAGCGAGGCCTTTGCAGGCGGCGGAAGAATTAGACAAGGTTCTCAGCCTCCTTTCCGTGCCGTAAGCACAGCTCACTTGAGCGGTAAAAACTGCTCTTGTTGCTGAAGTGATTTCCCGTGGATGATGGAGTGGGAGGCTCAGCATCTGAGGTAGGAGGACTCTTTCAGCACACACTTCCTTTCGATTTTAATAAGCCTTGTCCTACCCCTGCTTGAAAACCCTACAGTGGGAAATTCAACTGGAATGATGGTACTTTCCTTTCCCCTTCTTTCATTTCCTACCTGCTTTGTGACCTTGATCTTGGGAACTTACCTTTTGTCGCCTGCGGCACTGTACAGCAGCCAGGGGATGGAGGTGAAGTCACCTGTGTTGCCTTAGATAAGATAATAATACCCACCCACCTAAAAAGGTAGGCGTCTAAAAGGTTTCCAGATTATTTTTTTTCTTCCATTTCCCCTAAACCTTCGTTGCTGATTCTTTTGGGCCCAGGGCATCACAAGGACATTTCATAGGAACAGAAACCATTGTGTGCATGCCATCACCCACACGTCTGAAACTTTGACACCTTTCATGTTTTGACCAACAGCATTGATTTTCATCTCTGTTGCTGTTCGATGCTGCTTTTGAGCTTTGACCTGGTGCTGGGGGAGTTTGAGTAGGGGCTGAGGACTGGGCTGTCTGAAGACCAGGCCTGACAGCAAGTCAGTCTGGGGAGTGGCCAGGGGCGTGGGGCCAGTTCAGCGACTCACTCTGCCATGGAGCACTCCTGCCTGGAAACCCAATCCTCTGTAGACAAGAGACAAAGAAAAATCTCATTTATAACCGGTGACCCCAGCGCCATTTGGAGGTGGCATTTGAAACTATTTCGATGTTTGTTGGCTTTACTTATTTTTGCTTGCTCTCACCCTACCCCACTCCCCACTTTGAGCATACACCACTAAATGACCCCCTTTCCCTTTGAAATAGATTTGTTGGGGAAAATGCAACTTCTTTTTCCTCACCTGCCCTTCCATAACATAAACACTCTTGGACTTCCTGTGAAATTGCTAACAAAGTGAGGCCTACTGACTTGTCACTAAAGAGTTTGTTATTGTTCGTTGCCATTAGCGCCGCCTCTCATGACAGCTGGCAGGCTGTGGAGGCCATTGTGGAGGCCACTGTGTATTTTGAGAGCCTTCTAACCTGGGAGCCCAGGGTCCTGCTAGTTAGCGTTTGGGCTTCAATCTGCACGGTCAACAGTTTGAAACCACTAGAAGCTCTGTAGGGGAAATATGGGGATTTCTACACCCCCAAAGTGTTACAATCTCAGAAACTCATAGGGACAGGTTCTACTGTGTCCTGCAGGGTCTCCATGAGTTGACATGGCCTAGAGAAATGAGGCTGACTTTTGTTCTGTTTTTTTTTTCCCCACTTGGTTGGCTTACCTTCTTATACTGCTTCAGACACTGCCTCACTGTGATCTGCAAGGTTTTCGTTGGCTCATTTTCAGAAGTAGATCTCCAGGCTGTTCATCCTACTCCCCATCTGGCAGCTTGACTGAAATGTGCCCATCTGAGGTGCCCCTGCTGGTACTTAAATTTCTTCCAGCAACACATCAGCAACCATCACCGTTGGGCAAACTGACAATAGGAAATACAAGAACATTGACATTGATTTTAAAATGCCCCACCCCTTATCTATCCTAATTTCAAAAGTGAGACTATGAGAGAGTCACTCTTATCTCCATCCTTGAGTCCATGATAGAGGCCACCGATAGTCCAAGTGAGTGAGATGAGCTACTCTGTTTGAACTTGCTTAGCCAGAGCCTGGAGGCAAGGGAATGATTCGTTGGTATGCATGCCATGAATCGGAAATTTATGATAATTCAGAAGGGAGGGGCTAGGTGAGTGGAAAATTGGCTATGCAAATTTATAAGGCAAACAAGATTGCAGTGGAGAGTCCTAGCTTTCTTCAGATCTCAGTCTCTGTTTCCAAGGACTGCAGGAGCACATCGTTTATATTATCTGTAATTGATTTACCAATTACCAATCTGTCTTATCTCATTTTCTACTAGACAGTAAGGCAGGGGCCTTACATATGCTGGGACTGGCGTGGTGCTTAATACTCTAAATTATTTGCTGATTGGAGAAATGAAAACTTTTATTAAAAGAAACACCCAAGGGAAAACACTTCATTTTAGGGATTCAATAGAGGCTATTTGACTAATTTAACTCCATTTGTTTTAAAACATTCAATATTTCAGACGTTTTAATAATCTAGATCAGCCATTCTCAATTTTAGCCCTACTGGAGACACCTGTCGGTGTCTGCAGACATTTTTGATTATTGAAGGTAATCAAAGGTGTGCTTCTGGTATCCTGTAGGAAGAGGCAGGGATATTGATGAATACTTTACTGTGCATAGGACAGCCTCTAGTCAGCAAAGAATATGTAACTCACCTGCCAGTAGTGCCAATGCTGAGAATCTCTCATCTAGATGCATTTTCTTTCCATTTTGCTTGACCCAGGAAGTTGTGTCTTGAGCCTTTCTCTCTGGATGTCTATGCTTCTCATTGTGGCTCTTAAAGCACTTTGATATTTCTGCTCTCCACCCATGGGTTCAGACACAAGAGAATTCACAAGACAGTCAAACCAGAGGGAAGCTTATTCATCATTGTCATTTTATAATGAGCAATCTTGAGACTATAGGGGAGGGACAATCTTCACCTTCAGTGAAGTCATGAGTCTTATGAGAATTCTTACCACCAGCTTGATTTCCCTGGGAAGTGGTACCTGAGGATGACAAGTAGATTTCAGAAGTATTCTTTTGCTCCTGGACATGCATGAGACAGAAAAGAAGCTGAAGAAGACTGGTGTATGGCAAAGATTAAAACTCAAGTGAGACAGAACATTCTGGAATGTTCCCTGATGGATGCATGAGAATGACTCTTGTGGTGACTCTATGGGTTAACTACAACAACCTTTGTGTAGCTAGGGAATTCATTATGCTTTTATATCTCTTTCTGTCTTCTTGACCAAGATCTTCATCACATGTACTTTTGTGGCCATGGATGTGTGCTGAGAGCTGTTTCTTATGAGCATGACTTTGAACATGTCAAGTAGAGTATCACCCTTTGTAGGGAGCTTTCCAAAAGCCACCACTCAGCCTTTTTGTAGTTCAGCCATACTCTCCCCTCACAAGTAGGTAGATATTGGTGCTGGAGGCCAGGTTCTGACTTATGTTAGGCTGTGCCAGTAGGTTTTTCAAAAAGAGGGATTAGAAGGAGGTTGTGGGGTTAGGCTGAAATGGAGTCATAGCTAAGCTTTACCACATGTTATCTATATCCCTCTGGGCGAGCCACTTATACCAGTACACCTCCGTCCTCATTTTTTGAATTGGGATAATGATGTCAAACATCCAGGGTTGTCATGGAGATGCTGATGCTGTGGATATAATGTTCTGGTTGGTTTTCTCACAAGGAAGCTCTTAACAATGATAGCTGGAAAACATTGAGTTGAATTTTTCTAAAGTGGGCATTAATAATTGTCATGCAAAAATAGTGCCCTGTGTTCAAAAAAAGATTGGGAAATACTGAGTCAAAGTTAAGTAGCTTTCTGTTTTTAGCTATAGTGCTTCTGATAAATATTAATGGGCTAATTTAAATTAGAGCTTTCCAAAAGGATGAGTAGTGGGCAACATTTTCTGAACTTACTTGTTCATTTCACATGTAATTGAAATATATATACATATATATACTGTGTTCATATATATATTGTGTTTGTATATATGCAGAATACTGTCTAAGGTGTTCAAGATAGTGTGGTGATAAGACAGGCAAGGTCTGTTCTCCTGTATATTCCATTCTGAGGGAAATATGAAGAAAAGAAAGAGAAAAGTAGGAGAACATAGAATCATAGTGACTGAAAATATGGAATGAATACTTCATATTAAGACCTTAAGACAGGACTCTAGGAAGAATTGAAGACCCAGGGACATTAATGGTTGCTCCTGAAGGGACAATCAGAGCAAAGATATTTCCATGTAGCACAAGCAACGGATGCAAATGTCCTATGACAAGGTGAGTGAGTGTCATATATGACAGGATGAGAAAGACACCTCAGATAGCAATGGTGTTGTGGGTGAAGACAGGGTGATACAAAGTGGGATCTGAAGTGAAGATCATAGCAGAAGGGTGGAGGGAGAAGTGGAGATTGGCAGGATTTTGTGGCACTCCCATGAGAGGAAGGTCTTGGGCAAGGCTGCAAGCACAGAGGTGACAATAACTGTTCTCTTCCATGAATACTCTCTTTAAAGAATTCCCATGAAATAATTCACAGATCATAGGAACTTGACTTAGTGAATTATCACAAAGTGAACATGCTCATGTGTTCACTGTCCATGACTGGACATTGCATTCTGCCATCCCCAATCTCCGTATCTACTTCTCAGTGGTCAAAAGTCATAGAACAGCTACAAGTTTACGTGTCTTAATTTAGACAGTGGAATTACTCTGAAGCAAGGACTCAGTTTTCTCAATAGAGTCCCAAGCTTATCCAGTGGTTAATTGTAGCTATACATCAGTCATTTGTGATGTAAGAAAATCCACCGTCCGAAATCTGCTACTGTTGTGTGCTAGCAAGTTGATTCTCACTTCTGGCCATCTCATGGGCAGAGGAGAACTCCCTGATGGGTTTGCTAGGCTGTGATCTTTATGCAACCAGGTTCTTCTCCCATGGGCAGTCTCCAAAGCCAACTTTTTGATTAGCAGTTGAGCACCGAATCATTTTGCCATTAGGACTCCGGGTTCAGATAGTTGGATATAGAAATATATCACACTGCACACACGCATGTGTTGTCGATATGTATTTGCATCAACCCGTATGTCGGCTTTTGTGAGAAGCACTGTTACAAATGTTCCATGTGCACAATTGAATTTAATTTATCAGGTGAGAATGGGATTTGGGGGTCAACGGGAATGTGTATAATTAACTTCAGCAGATAACATCAAGCACTTTTTCAAAGTGGCTTTACTATATTATACTCCCACCAGTAGGACAAGAGAGTTTCAACTGATCCCCATTTAGTATCATGAGGTTTTTTAATTTTAGTCATTCTCCAGAGTGCAGCAATAGCCTCTTTGTAATTTTAATGTTCATCCTCCATTGACTAATGAGGTTGAGCATCTTTTCGTGTCTAATGGGTGAAATTGACTATCCGCTGTTGTGAAGTGCCTGTTTGAAGCTTTTGCCCATTTTTCAATGGCTTTGTCTGTCTCACTAAATGCTTCATTTGTGAACACTTATTCTTGAGTCCTATAATTTCCTTTTGATTTATTTTTATAATTTCTAGTCCTCTACCAACATCTATACCTTGTCCTGTAATTTCTTAAACATATTAATCACAGTTATTTCAAAATCTGGAAGTCTGTTTCTGTTTCTTTTCCTTTTTTTATGTCTGCTTCTATTGTCTATTTCTTTCCCTTCTTGGTTTTGACTTAATTCTTTTTGCAGGCAATAGGACACTGAATGTGAAAAATTGTCAAGATAGTTGGACACCTTATAGGATGGTTTCTTCTACCAGAGATTTACTTTTGCTTCTCGTGATTAGTATAAGGGAGGGTTACTACAATCCAATGAGTATTAAAGCTGATCTAACCAACTCTGAATCTTGTTTGGGCTAGCCCATTTTTATTTTACCTTCTACACCTCAGTTGTATTTTTGTGGAGTTTTTCCTCTTCCAGGTCCCAAAATGAAAGCCAGATGTATTTATCAGAGTACTTCATCCTTGGAAGATTCTGAAATTTAATTTTATTGCCCTGGCACTGTGAAAAGGTCAAAAGTTATGCCCAGGTTCTCATATTTGTAACAAATATTTTCTTCTTGGTTTTCAACCTCTGTTACCATTAACTGCTATTGGGTCCACCCCAAGTCATGACAATCCTATTCACAATACAACAAACTGCCCTGCCCTGTGCCGTCTCTGTGGTTATTTATGGATGAGGCATGATGATCCATAGGATTTTCATGAACTGATTCTTTGGAAGTATATTTTCATGCCTTTCTTTCTAGTCTACATCCACCTGAAATCTGCTCATTATCTAATTAATATGCAAGCCTTTATTAAAAGATGCATAGGGGATGTCCATAAATTATATTGGCTGTAAACAGAACCCAGGTGAGAATTCTACATTGAATAATCACTGTCCCAAACAAATGTAGAAGCCCTTGGGGTACAGTAGTTACGTTATCTGCTGATAAGAAAAATAGCATGATTTTGACCCCACCAGTCTCCCAGAGAGGGAAGGTGTGACAGTCAGCATCTGCAAAGATCACAGCCTTGGGAACTCTATGTGGTAGTTCTACTCAGTATTATAGAGTATCTGTTAGTTGGAATTAATGTTATTGTATACAATCAACACAATATGTATATATATATAATATATGCTTATATATATTCATGGAATGATTCCATTTCCAGTAACTAATTGAAGCTTCCTCATAAGTGTGTGTATGTGTGTGTAGGGTTCTCTTAGAGAAATAAAAATCAGGACACTAGTAATTCTTTTTATATAGTTATATAGAGAGAAAGGTATATAAGATAAGAAAGAAACTATCTATAAATCAGTACAGATTGCTCGGTGCAACTCATTTGCATGAGACAGCTAGAAGAATGGCAGTCCTTCAAGTCTTGAGGGCCGCTGAGTAGTCCTCTGTAGAGCAATCCAGGCTATCCGGTCACAGGCAGCAAACAGCAAAGCAGGTCACCAACAGTCAGCCAGATAACAGAGTCCAACAGTCCCCAGCTCAAGAGATGTATATCCCAGGGGCATGGCAAAGTAGGACTTGGAGGAACCTCAACTCACAGCAAAACAGTCCATGATTAGGTGTCCCATGGGTCATGTTGCTTGGAAGTAGAGGCACAGGACGAACAAGGCAGCTCTCTGGTCCAAAGATCCGGCAAGAGAGAGGGCGGGACTCGCCAAGCCCTTCCTATCTCTGCCCTTCAATTCATTCCGTGTGTTCATTGGCCATGCCGTCAGAACAGACCCACCAATCTTCTGTGGCCATGTTGGCATGACAAACCTACCCATCACAATCCACCCCTTGCCAACATGGCACCTGTACACAATTTTTTACCCATATAGAATTTCCAGACATCAATGAAATCAAACTTATACTTAACATCAAACATCTTTCATACATATAAATGAGAACACACTGAGTCCAATTGTAGCTGATATATCATACATGAGCAAAGGATAGATTCAATAAGCTCATAAACAGAATATATATGAACAACCCTCACTTCTGCAATTGATCACGTGGTTGTAATTGGTAGGTAGAACTACCTTCTTCTACTATCCATTCTGTATTACCTTTGCCCTCAGCAATCACTTCAGCTGGTTGTGGTTTTTTGCCTGGTGGGCTGACCCAAACCTTCATTCCTGAGGGGTCTAGGTCATTAGATGTCCTGTCATGATGGGGTTGCTGTAACTTACCATTAGCTTTTATAAAAGGGCATGGTAGTACTGAGTCGGCCTATGGGATTTCTTGGATTCCAGATATATCCCTCTTTATCCCCATTATGTAACACCAGCCCAATTTCTTCTTGATAATCTGGATCAATCACACCACTCAGTACAGTGACACCCTTCCTGATCTGTTGATCCAAAGGCATGAGAAGCCCAAAGTGGCCAGGGGGCATTCTCAGCTGCCAGTTCAGTGGAATCCGTTCTGTGTTTCCAGGTGGGAGAGTTCCTTCCTCCGGGACAAGGACCTCCAGTCCCAAAGAACATAGGGTTGCTGGGACAGGAAGCAAAAATGCTGTAAGTGGATCAATAGGAGTAATAGTGAGCAGTGCCACTCCAGTTTCCACCCCTTGGTTCCTGGACCCATGAATCCTGGCTATTGGAGACACAGCACCATATATTGGCCGCTAGTTTAAAGCATATACAGCTTCCTGGAGAACACTGCCCCAGCCTCCCAAGTTGTTGTCACGTAGTTCACATTGCAGTTGTGTCTACAGGAGTCCATTCCATCTTCTATCAAGCCAGCTTCTTCAGGATGATGAGGATCATGATATGACCAGTGGAGTCCATGGCCATGGGCCCATTGCCACACTGAATTTGCTGTAAAGTGACTTCCTTGATCTGAAGCAATGCTATGTGGGATGCCATGCCAGTGAATGAGGCATTCCATAAGTCCACGAATGGTGGTTTGGGCAGAAGCATTGCGTGCAGGAAAGGCAAATCCATATCCAGAATATGTGTCTATTCCAGTCATAACAAAGCATTTCCCCCTCCAGGATGGAAGTGGTCCTATATAAACTTGCCACGAAGTTTCCGGTTGATCTCCCCGAGGAATGGTTCCGTATCTTGGACTTAATGTCAGTTTCTGCTGCTGGCAAATAGGACACTCAGCAGTGGCTGCGGCCAAGTCAGCCTTGGTGAGTGGAAGTCCATGTTGCTGTGCCCATGCATAACCTCCATCCCTGCCACCATGTCCACTTTGTTCATGTGCTCACTGGGCAATAACAGGAGTGGCAGAGGAAAGATGAGGGCCAGTCTCCACAATGCATGTCATCTTATCCACTTGATTGTTAAAGCCCTCCTCTTCAGAAGTAACCCTTTGATGAGCATTCACATGAGACACTATTACATTTACTTTTTTGGCCCATTCAGAGAGATCCATCCATATATATATATATATATATATATATATATATATATATATATATATGGATTTTGAAAGACCAACGACTTCTTTATTTTCAACAACACATACTGTTACCACATACATGGACCTATAAACCTATAAACAAGGTCAATTGTCAAATATGGAGCAGACCAACAATTTCTTATATTAAGTTCAGATTAAAACTGAGGAAAATTAAAGTAGTTCATAAGACCCCAAATAGAACCTTGCCTATAAATTACCAACCCACGTTCAACACTAATGACCAGATGAATTGTGGGATGACATTGTACACAAAGAAAGGAAAAGGTCATTTAAAAGATGGGTTGGGAGTGGGGGAGAAAGGACCAAAATCTGACATTGTTGGTTCACCTCCTTGTATAAAATAGTCTCAGGAAGCAAGTTCAAGGAGAAAGTAGGGCATAACTTTGTGTATTTGTTCTGATGTTCCTCGTCCCATATGAGTCAGAAACACCTCAATGGCACCTAATATGAACAGCATTGTAATAGTTATCACTAACACAAAAATTATTTCAGACTGAAAATATTACTACCTACTGCATCTAAGACCCAGAATAAACCATACCCAGGTGAATTGGGGTGGGGTAGGGGCTTGGGATGGAAACCAAACACCCATCTGTAGACAATTGGATATCCCCTCACAGCAGGGTTACAGGGAAGAGATGAGCCAGTCAGGGTGCAGTATAGCATCGATGAAACACGCACCTTGTCTCTAGTTCTTTGGTGCTTCCTTCACCCCTCTATCATGACCTCAATTCTACCTGACACATTGGATTAGACAAGAGCATGCACACTGTTATAGATAAGAGTCTATAACACAGGGACTCTAGGATAAAGAAACACCTCAGGGCTGTCAAGGAAAGTAGAGATACCAGGCATGGGTGATGGTGATGGGATAGATCACAAAGATCAACATAGAAGTCCTTCCTTGGGGGAAGAATAAGGGGAAAGTGGGGCAGGGGAGAAAGAGGATGATGTAAGATATGGAAAAAATAGTCTATGACTTATCAAGGGCTAGGGAGGAAGAGCAGGGTGGATGAGGGAGGGGAAAGAAATAGGAAGCTGATATCAGGGGCTCAAGTGGAAGAATGATTTGAAAGCAATGATGGTGACATATGTGCAGATGTGCTTGACACATTGGAGGAATGTGTGAATTGTGATAAGAGATATAAGAGCCCCCAATAAAAATATTTTTTTAATTATTTCAGGATGAAAATAGTACTTCTTATTGAAGAAGGTAAGCAAGAAGCAAAAATTGACACACTGAAAAAACCAAGATATAATTGAAAACATTATAAATGCAATGAAGAAAAAAACTTTGTTGGAGACAGTACTACCAGACAATGTGAACTTGCCTTCAGATCACTTCCTCCTTCTTCCATTCTCAACAGAACTAATCTTTAGTCATGTGCAAGGACTCCTAGGAGATGAGGATAGCTACCTACTGACAGACAGCATGTCTCTATTTTCTTAAAGTAGGAAAGAACTTGGAGTATAAAGAAGGATTTGGGCTCGAACACTGTATGCACAGTTAGCAAGGTAGAGAAAGGTGTCATATGGATATAGGGTTGGGGTTCTGGGTCTCAGAAACAAGTAGCAAGGCACATATTCCCATTGCATGATTCTTTAATGACTTTTTCAGAAGTCAATATAAAGAAAGCCAGAATGGAGACTAAGAGATCATTTCCCCATCCAAATATTGAATTTCATGGGCTATGCTAGCTCAGTCATGATTGCATGCACATGTTGATAAAATCCCTTTGTCTGCCACATGGAGAAAATACTGTGGCAAGCCAGTGAGAAGACCACCCAAGACACAGTGATTTAAGTGTGAGGTGGGAAATATACTGTTGGACTTGTGTATAATTGAGTGGCAAGATGTCTGAAAGTTGGAATTGAATGAGTAATATTAAGATTCTGACTCATTCTCAAATATTAAAAAAAATAGTATACCACTTTGTATATATGTGATTTCTGGACAATGTAAAAAGAAGATAGAAAGAAAATACACTGACTTGAATTGTGGTATGGGTGGAGAATCTGGCATATGCCATGGACTTCCAGATGAATGAACAAATACATCTTTGAAAAATACTATCAAAATGATTCTTTGAAGCAAAGATCTGAGATATTGGCTTATTTACTGTGGGTACATCATCAGGAAAGACCAATTGCTAGAGGAAGATATCATGTCTGGTAAAAAGAGGAGCAGCAATAAGACAAGAAATGATTAGTGACACAGATTGATGCAGTGGTCTCAACAGAAGGTTGAAATATGCCAGTATCATAAGGGATCAGCACTGGCTTATTCTAGTACATGTAAGATCTATGGGTGGGAACTGACTCTCATAACATCAGCCACAGCAGCAATGAAATATTCAGGTCAATATATAAAAATAAATTATCTTTCAAGTCAAATGACTTCCTGGTATATTCCAAATACTCCAGATTTTGTACTTGCTTCGTGAACCATCACCTTGCACCCATTTTCAGGGTCTCTTCTTGGGAGTGAAACTTAATTCCTGCTGCTCCCTTTTGAGAGGGGGTGTGGAGAGTCCTGGGCTCAGTCCTAAGGCATCTTTTGCAAATGCTTTTTTTTGACCAACTCTCTCCACCCAAACAGAGTTCTCTGAAAGTTATCACTCCTGGCAAGCAGAAGCATAGCTCAAACAAATGTTTCTATGAATGGCCAGTCAGGAATAAGTGACCCAGGAAGATATGGCATTTCTGTCCCCAGGGACAGTCAGTAACACAATACAAGCCATCTGTCCTCTGGGGGTTAGCCTGACCACCCCTTGCTTGTGCAGGAGGCTGAGACAGATGCTTGTGGAGGTCTCTTCCTGCTCAAGGAATTGATGACAGCAGCCCTTCATTTCAACTGAATCAACAGCTGCTGCATTCATTCAAATAATCTAATTTGAAATTCTGTTTCTGGAACACAGACATCTTCCGCCCAGGCAGAACAAAGAGAGGAACAGAGAGCTTAAATGGGAGATATTTGGGATATTTTCAGACATAGAAGTCAACAATCTGTTCATTTGTAGGGGTTCTGACCTCTTATTTTGAAGAAAAACAGGACAAAAAAGCTGGATACAAAGAACATAAATATTTTACTTCCACCAATTTTCCAATCTGGCCTGAAACAAATGTTTCCTCTGGACCCTCCCCAATTCCCCAGGACACATTTGAAAAACAATGTGGAGATCAGATGATATAAGTGGGTTGGGAAATAAAGTTAACAGTCTTGAAGGAACATGCGTCCAGTGGTTTTGGGGTAAGAATGAAGTTTTCTAGCTTATTAATGCAAAACTTTGGAGGAAGACTCCTAGTAGTCCTTTCTTTTGAGTGACTGAAATTAGCCCAGAGAAAACATTGTCCTGGAAGAGAAGGGCAGGTTCCATCCCCTCTACACTATGATCTACCAGAGAGGCCGGGGAATCTAAAACCTAGATCACACTGCACTTTAGATCTGTGTTGTTCATTATGGTCTTCTGCCCCTAGTGGCTTATTTCGGTATTGTGTTGCCACTTCACTGAAACCTGGGATAGACCTCTATGGCAGCCCAGGATACTGCTGCTCACCAAGGCAAGAGGCTTCATCTCTCTCACTGCCATCTCTGTTCCTCTGTGACATTTCCAAAGGAAGGCTCTGGACACAGCAGAAATATGGTGACAGAAGCAGGGTTCACTGTCGCAAGGCAAGGGGTGATTTTGTAGACTGGTTTAAGTCTTTGCTGCATGATTAATTTTAGTTTTTTTTTTTTTAAAGAAGCTGAGACTCATTTTCGACAACCACAGAAACATCAGGTCATAGTTTTAAACTATAATCAAATGTAATATAGTAAAACCCAGACAGCTGCTACCTCTTGGGGCCAGAGCATACAGGTATCTGAAGCACAATGACACTGAGAAGGAAAGTCCTCATCCCTGCTCTTTTCCCTCCTTTGGCCAGCACAAACACCCCACACTCCATCCTGTGGACCAGCCAGGACCCCAACTCCCATTAAATCAATAAGGATTCTTAGCATCCACCATAAAGCAAAAATGGTCTAGGTATTGGCCACATGAAGACAAATTAAGTTCTTCTTTTTAAGGAGCTACCACTTTGACATGTATTGTGTTATCTTTTCCCTCTTCCTCCTCCTCCTCCTCCTCCTTCTCCTCTTCCTCTGTCTTAAAACAAATGTTGGTGACAATGTGGAGAAGTTGGAACCCACATTGCTGGTGGGAATGCAAACTGGTACCATCACTGTGTAGGAAAGTTTGGCAGATACTTAACATACTAAACAAAACCAGCAATGTGATCCAGCAGTTTCCTTCTTATAAAAGGCCTGCAGACCTGATTTGAAAGATTAAAGTCCTTGAAACTCTATGGAGCAGAGTTCTATTCGGCACCCATAAGATCACCAGGAATTGAAATCAACTTGTTGATAACTAAAAACAGACCCACTTGGACCCAGCCCGCCCACCTTCCATCTGGGCCACACATTCTTCTGCTCAGCGCCAACCTGCTCTTCCCCTTGAGATCTCTACATCCTCTGACTTTCCTTTGCTGGCTCATCTATTCTGACCCTGGGAAACCCACCTAGATAACAGTTTTGAGTAATTTTGTTAAATACCAGACCCTAGCATTATTGCTACTTTCAAGCCTACTTCCCTTCTAGGCAGCCAGACATTGCTAGAAAGTGGTATTCACATGCTTCTGAGACTCATGTCCTCTCGCCCTCCATTGCATTCTCTGAGAGTGCAGGCTGAGGTCATTAAAGGGAAGGGAAAGGTGGTCCTCTGTCCGCCCTGGATATTAACAGCCTGGGTTGAGGCCAGGCTTGGAGGAAATAAGAGTGATGAGAATGAAGCCTTCCTTGCGAGAAAGGATGCCCTGCAGAGATTCCAAGAAGAAGACAGAAAATGGACCACCCCTGCCTACCTCTTTCTCCACTCCCCACACATGACAGCCCAAACTATTATCTGCTGGCTGGTTTCATTGTACTTCTTTCCTGATGGCAGCAATCACACTTTAGAGATCTGAGTCTATAGAGATTTTCTAGGGCAAAGTGTCCTTCTGTGGTCCCCAGTACAGCTACTGAGTTCTGCACCCACAAGGAGTCAAAGAGGCAGATGACCACAGACACTGGGGACTGCAGTTCCAGGAAGGAGACACACTGCTGTTATAAGAGCAGAGCAAGGTGAGTAGGGGCAGTCAGAAGGACTTCTTAGAAAAGGCCTGGTCTCTACTTTAAAGAGAGAATTGGACCCTATCTTGCCTTTCTTTTATTTTACTTCTTTTAGGTTTATTTTTTTGTGAATTAGACTGAAGATTTGCAGAGCAGACCAACAGTTTTACATTCGATGATTCATATACATTGTTTCATCTTCCTCGGTTCAATTTCTCAATATAACATCATCCGTCCCAATTCTTCTCTGTTTCCTGTCTCCATTCCACCTTCCTCTCTAACCCTTCAGAACTTTGCCCTTGGATAAATGCTGCCCCTTTGTTGCTACATGGCCGATTACACGGAAGGTACACATATTCCAAGAGTGCAGTTGTTCTCTTTATAGATCTGTCCACTCTTCGGTCGTAAATTGAGCCTCAGTGCTGAGTTCAGTTCCAGACATAAATCTATAGTTTGGGGACTTCCAGTAGTCTCTCTGATCAGCAAGCCTAGTCTCTTGGATAATGTTGAGTTTTGTTCCACATCTTTCTTGCCTTCTATTCAGGCCCTTCTAATATGACCTCTTGCAGGGCCGTTGGTTGTGGCAGCTGGGAACCTTCTAGCTTTTCTAGTCTCAGCATAGTAGAGATCGATAATCATGTGGTCCATTAGTCCCTTGGACTACATGTCTCCATGGGCCTTTCATTTTCACCTCTCAATCCTGGTGGTATAGAGGTTATGATTTGGGCTGTGATTTCCATGGCCCATAATTCAAGACCACAAATAACTCCACAGGAGAAAGTCTAGGCTTTCTCCTCTTGCACACCGTGGAATGACACCACTGCAGTAAGGGTCTTAAAATTTCTTTGTTTGTTTGTTTGTTGTTGCTGTTGTTTAGGGGGGGTTCTTTCCTCCAAGCAATACCAGTGGTGAAGTATGTTGATCATTGCGCTACTCACCACATGTCCAGCACTTCAAACCTAGTGAGGATTCACTGTGAGGATTCACTGGGGAGTCCTCTACACTGTTGAGCTTGACTTAGCACCTGGTTGAGTCAGCAATTCTCTGAAGTCTCCCCACCTGATTCTGAAGTCTTCCCTCCCCTAGCCGGGGAGGTGTGTTCTCAGGACAGATTGGCAGTGGCCCCCCTCATGTTTTGAGGTATATTAGGATTTAAATTGGGACTCCCAAATATGTTCAAACACTTCCCTTTGGATGTGATTGTGATCCTGTTTGGGAAAGTAGAGTTTTCTTTTAGGATATTAAAAGTTAATGAATCATTATATGAATAATGTCTTTTAAAAGGGGGGGGGTGAGATGAACAAATTGAGTCACACAGGGGCAAGAAGCCATATGACAATGCATATTAGGGAGATATCAAGGTGTTCCAGAAGCGAACAGAAACTGCAAGAGAGGCAAGAACTAATTCATTTAACAGACTCCAGAGGTAAGTGGGGTGGCCAACATCCTGATCACAACTCAGTCTTCAGAATTGGCAAAAATAAATGAAGTTAAAAATGGAGCTTTGTTCATTAAATCCACCCCTTGGTGTTATCTTTTACTGCAGCCTCTGGAGACCAAGACAAGGTGTGTTACAGTCCAGCACTCTTGGTTACCTGTGCAGACCCAGTGTTGGACTAGGGACCTCTCCCATGGAACCCGGGAAACCAATTAGCCCTCCCAGGCTACCAGGGGCTGAAACTCCACAAGAAGCCATACTGCAACCTTGGAACACCACAGACGATGTTGATTCTAAAAAACTCCATTGCCATCAAGTTAATTCTGACTCCTAGGGCCCCTACAGGACAGGGTAAAATGACCCCCATTGCCTTTTCCAGACTATAACTCTTATATGGATAGAAGACCTTGTCTTCCTCTCACAGAGCAGCTGGCGTTTTCAAATCACTGACCTTGTGGTTAGGAAGCTCAATGTGTAACCACCAGGTCACCAAAGATCCTCGTTGCTTCTGACGGAAAGCCTAGTTGAATATCTACACTCATCTGTGTGAGTGTGAGTGTATGAGGAAGTGTGAGACTGTTGTTCTTCAAATGAATGAACAAATACATGAACTCAGGAAGCCCAGCAGGGGCTCAGTCTTGCACATTAGAGATGGGCTGGGCTGCAGTATGGTTGACCAGTAAACACAAGAGAACATCACTTTAGGCAATAAAGTTCTTGTGTTTTTGTAAAACCCAACATCAAAAAAATAATATCCTATGTTAGCTGCATCTGGAGACATCATTTAGTGGAACTTCACAGTTTTTATTGATTCAGTAATGTTTTAAATGTCTCCAGGTCTGGTTCCCACTATCCATCTGTCTGTGTATTACACTGTGGTAGATTGCATGTTGCTGTGATGCTGAAAGTTATCCCATTGGTATTTCAAATACCAGCAGGGTCACCCAGGGGTGCATGTTTCAAGGGAGTTTCCAGACTATGAGAGATGAGGAGCAAAGGTTTGGTGTCATAATCCTGAAAGTTAACCATAAAAAAGAATACTATGGATCACAGGAGAACATTATCTGGTTTGCTTTGGACATCCCATCAGGAGGGATGAACCACTGAAGGAAGACACCGTGTTTAGTGAAATAGATGGTCAACAAGGTGGAGGCAGTCCCTTAATGAGATGGATTGGCACAGTAGTCTCAATGATGGACCCTAACATGTTGGTGGTCTTGAGGAGGACACAGGAGTTTGTAGACCAATAGGAAGAATTGGACCAACAGATAGTGGTCTGGCATCTCAGAGACTAGTGTTTGGGAAGACCTCGCTTTCTGTCCAGAGTTATTACAGAAAGATCTGGAGTCCCTCGCTGAATCTAGAAAGCCCACACAGACGTTCACTTGGAGGACACTTGGAGTCAGGAGTTCTTGTGGCATAAAGTTAGGTCTGTGACTACTAACCAAAGGATTGGTTGCTTGAAGCAACTCAAAGGGACCTTGGAAGACACACCAGGGGAACTGCTTCTAAGAAAACCAGAAGTTAAAAATCCCCGTGGAGTAGAGCTCTACCCCAGCACACATGGAGGCACCCTGAGTTGGAGGACAAGAGTTGGTGGTTGGTAAGTTTTTTCCTGGTTATTTGCAGCCAGAACTCACCAGCTCCTGCATAGAAATTCCCTCTCGTGCTCAAAAACAAACAAACAAAAAACAAACAAACAAACAAAAAGGTAATGGGACTCAGAGAAGCTAAATGACCTGTCTGATATTGCACAAAAGAGGATCCCATCCCTGTGAGCCCTTGACTCCCTACCCCACTGGAATGGCCAATTACTTCCTGTATACCTAAGCTTGACCTTGTTTCTCCCTGCTTCCACAGCTCTCCCAGGTGTGGGACCTGTTCTCTCTTCCTCCCCCTCCATACTCCTCTCTGCCCTCAAGGCCTCACTGTTCTGGTGGGGGTGTCGCTGCTCCCTGGAGACCGGGACCAAACGCCAAACAACTCCAACGTACATCAATCCTAGAAGACAGAGTAGAACTCCCCTGGGAGGTTCCTGACCCAGAAGTTAGAACTCTTTGTTGTTGTTTGGTGTCCTCGAGTTGATTTCAACCCATAGCAGCCCTTTGCAGAACAGAGGGGAAGCCAGCCCAGCCCTGAGCTACCCACACAGATGTTCCTATGGCTGGGCCCATTGTCACAGCCACCGTGTCGATCCATCTGTATGGAAGTGGAAAGTCTCATCTCCCAAGAAGTGTCTGGTCTGCTTGTTTCAAGCTGCTGACCTTGATAATGGCTTCTCACCTCCACCACCAGGGCCCCAGGAGCCCAGGACAATGATGTTTCAGGGCAAAGCCTGATGCAGGGCCCACTCTTTTGTGAACCAAACCAAACCGAGTGAGGGGAAACAAAACAGGCTCTCCTTGCTGATGCTGGAAGCACACGGTGGATGACAGGACAGTTGGTGGGAAGCATGAAAGGGGAGGAAGGAGGGCAATGCAATGTGTGAGTAGTGTGGGTGAATCTTAGCCGTGCCACTTGCTCTGGCATTTCCATTCAGTCCTGCTGAGGAAGGGCTCCCTGCTGCCCACCTCCCTCCTCAGCCAATTAAAGAAAACAAATAACACCTGAAACCCAAGAGCTCTCTTCTTTTGGATTCAGCTGCCCTTTACAATCAGCTCACCATCTCCCTACCTCTGCCTTTTTGTCTCTAAGCAGAGGGATGAAACCCCCCATTGCTGCTTTCAGATGCACTGAATTCTCCAGCGGGTAAGGCATTGGCTGGAAAGCCTAGAGAGCTAGGGTTCAAACCCACCAACTCCTCGGCTGGGATAAGACATGGGCAGTCTGCGGCTATAAAGGTGTGCAGCTTTGGCAATCCTACAAAGTAGCTTGTCTCTGTCCTAGAGCGTCACGATCAGTCAGAAGCAACTAGACTATAAAGGGCCATTCCGGTTCTATCCCCATTAGTCCTATCTCAGCTGGGCTACAGGGTGGTCCATGGAACCATGCACTAGGAGATGAGGAGGCACACATCAAACACAGAGAGAATCGAGTATGGGCTTTCTTAGGAACTGACTGGTGTTCTCCTCAAATGTGGGTTTAAATCTGTGTGTGTGTGTCCAAACCTTTTAAGGAAATAACGTTTTCCTTTGTTGGTTTATTGAGGTCAAACCAGAGTAAGCTGGACCCTAAACCTAATCACCTGAGAGTCGTAAATAAAGCATACCAGGCAAAGGCATGCGCATTCACACAGAGGGGACAAGAAGATAGGTGGAGCTAGAAACCTAGGAATGCTGAGGCTGAGGCTGGAAGGCAACCACAAGAAACTGAGATCGTCTGGGAGCAAACTTCTCTAGGACAGTATTTCCCAAAGTGGGTGATGCCACCTCTTAGGGGAGTGCAAGAATGATCCAGCAGAGACGTCAAAGCAGAATCCCCCCAAAACCAAACTCATTGTCACTGAATCAATGCTGATGCCTATGGACCTGTGTGAGTCAGGATAGACTAGAGGGGAAAAAAATCATAGACAGATATGTGTGTAATGAAGAGCTTTATATAAAAGAGCAATTGTATATTGCGAAAACATCCGGTCCCAATCCAGATCAAGTTCATAAGTCCGATATTAGCCCCTGTGTCAGATACAAATCTATACATTCCTCTTCAGACTCATGCAACACATGGAATGACACTGAATACAGGAAGATCAAAAGCCAGTGGGTGGGAAGCCTGTGGGTACAGTGGCAATGGAAGCATCTCAATGCTGGTGTGGGTTTCCACGTGACTCCTCCAGCTCCAGGCCTCTAAAGTAGCTCCATGTGTCTTGTCAACAGGAAGAGGAGGCAGATAGTCTGTGTGTATCTGGCCTCCAATGAGCTATTTATCTGCGAGGAGCCTCCATATGAAGTCATCGAGCTGTGACCTGGATAGGCGAGACTCCACCCTTTCACAAGTTGACACCAGATTATATAACTATCACAGACCCTATAGGACAACACAGAACTTCCCTGTCAGCTTCTGAGACTGTAACTTTTTGTAGGAATAGAAAGCCTCCTCTTTCTCCCCTGGAGCAGCTGGTGGTTTAGAACTGCTGACCTCGCAGTTGGCAGATACCTACACTTTATCCTGGAGTGTGGGCTGTATTACAAAAGACTAAAACTGTCAGAGGGAGGCGCTAAGTTTTTTGATTTCAGAAAAGGGAGACCTACGTTTGGAAACCTAAGCTCTAGAGCCAGGCTTTGAATTTGAGCCTTCAAATGAAAAAAAATTAATAAATAAACTTGAGAAAAAAAAACTCTGTTTCTGAAAGGGGCCACTGGTGTTGTCTTTTGCTATGGCAACACCAGTGAACTAAGATAGTGTGGATGTTTTTCTAGGAGAGGCTGACTACACTCTATCCTAACTGGCAGTTCACAGGCCACTTTGGAAGCTGGAAAACTCTGGGCATGACCTGTGTAGCACTATGGCAGCCCCTCCCTCCTGATTCATTTGCTGTTATGATAGTCTGCTTTGCCAATGATATGCCCCGATCTGAATAAGAAGAGAGGCAGATGGGGGACTGTCAGCATGTGATGAAAACCCCCTCAAATGATGCTAGAAAACCTTTACCCTGACACCTATAAGTAGGTTCTTGTTTGGAAATGCGATCCTTGCCACTATGGTCAGTTAACATGAGGCCATTCTGGAGCATGGTGGATCATAATCCAACCTGAGTAGGGTCCTTATAAAGGAGATAAGAGACACTAGGAGACACACAAAGGGAAGATGGCTGTGTATTTGCAATACATAGGATGCCTGCAGGTACCAGAAGCTGGACAATGTGAAGGATCACCCCTTACCACAGAGAGAGAGAGTTGATGCCCTGAATCCCGGCTTCCATATTGAGACAGTAGATGGGAAAGGAGAGGTGGACCATGCCCCAGTTGGAAGTGGACTTGCTCTTAAATTCCAGAAGTTTCCAGCATCATGTCCTCTCTGAATATACAAGGTTGTCCATACTCATCTCACTAACATTCTAAAAATGGGATCCTAGGTCACAGCCAATGATAACAAGTGTCACAGAAGCATATGCCTATCTTAATTACCATTCCCCCAAGCAGTTTTCAAAAGACAGAGGTTACAAAGATGGACCCAAAGATCAGTCTTCCAGCCACCTCTTAAGTTTGCCCTTCCCACACCTGCTTTTCCTCACTCCCTGTATTCAGCCACTCTGTCTTCTTTTTGGCTTATGGGTTATCTTTTTTTTAACTATTGTCAAGATATAGACAGCCCATCATTGGCCAATTTAACATTTGTCTCTTGTATAATTCAATGACATCAACAACGCTGTGTAACCATAACAAACATCCCTTGCTGTATTTTTCCATCTGTATGCATAAAGACTCTTTGCTAGGGAGACAAAGCTTGACCCTCAGTTGAAGTGCAAGTACAACTGCCCACACAATGTTTGCCAATTCAATTTTTTTCATGTCCCATCGCTGAAACAGATTGTAGTAATCATGTCATGCAGATATAACCAGCATCCCTTGCCAAATTTCCCATCATCATCAGTAGCTACTCCCCTACCCGCTTCCACCAAGCCCAAAACTTTTCTGAGCTAACCAGACTTCATCCTCCATGAGTCAAAGGCCCTAGGATTGAAGTCCCAGGACACCTGAGCTGAGGCTTTGGGAGGAGCCATGAGCATTGAACAAAAGGCCAGGCCAGGTGTGTCCTATTCTACTTGGCAGTACCATGGACCCAGTCTCAGTAATAGCATTATTCTTCTAGTGCTCCCCACCTCTCTTTCTTTGGTGTCACCCTGACCAGTCTGGTAGCTCTCATTTTTTTTTCTTTTATTTACTTTTCTTTTCTCCTTCTTCTCTTTCTCCTCCTCCTCCTCCCCCTCCTCATCCTCCTTCTTTTTTAAACCAAGCTTCTGTTTGACGGAGAGGCCACCCAATGGTGTATCAATCCAGTGTGCCGGCTGGTAAGACCAATTTCCTCCTACAGCCTAAGATTCTCCTGCTGGCTCATGGCACAGCATTCACAGACGAACACATGCAGGCACAGACTGCAGGAGGGAAATCTGGGTAATGAACAGACTTGAGACTGGGGATGTGAGCACTGACCTTGCCTGGTCTCTGCAGAGACATGCTTCCAAACCCTCGGTAAATAAAAGGAAAGCACCTTCTCAGTCCAAAACTTGGAAAAGAATGCTTCCTGCTCAAAGGCACCTGTGATCTGACCAATTGCTAATATCTGTTTGAGTAGCAACATTTATATGAAGTAATTGAGTCATCTAAAGATGGCATAGGGAACCCTGTCTGGTGGAGCACTGCTGCCAAAGGAAGGTTGGAAGTTCAACCCCATCAGATGTCCCCTAGGGGAAAGACGTAGCTATTTGCTACATCAAGAGTAGCCTCGGAAGCCCAATGGGGAGGTTCTACTCGGTCTGATAGGGTTGCCTTGAGACAGTGAGTCAGAATTTTAGTTTGGGGTAGTGCAAATAGTCCGTGTGCTGAGGGGCTAATGGAAAAGTGAGAAGTACAAGCCCCACATACCCCCAGAGTTGCCTTGGCAGAAAGTCCTGGCCATGTCCCCTCCCCCCCCCCCACCACCCTAACCCAAAGAAGCTCATGGCGGAGCAATTCTACTCTGACACACCAGGGATCCACATGAGTTGGGGTTGACTCAACAGCAATTAGAGGTACAGGCGATTTACTGAGTGCTTCCGGGACGCAGGTTTCTGTACAAAGAAGCAGTGATTCAGGGTAGACCTTATGGGAGTGTCCTTGAAGTGGAGTGAGACAGACACACAGTCAAAGAATAAGTCCTATTAACATCTTTTGGACTGCTATCAGCAAGCCTGGCAGTTCCAGTCCACCAGTCACCCTGAGGGAGAGAAGCGGAAGCCATGTGTTCTGTTAGGATGTACAACATCAGAAATTCAGTTCTGCAGTGTCTAGGGAGGTTGCTCTGAGTCCCTGTGAGGGGGTGGTAGGACCATCCTTCAACCAGGAAGAGAACATTCAGAGGTCAACTTTTAGGAACAGATGCTTTTGCATTAAGAGAGGACTGTTGAAAAGCTCCCTGAAGGATCCAAGGCCAGGCCTTTTCCAAGCACAGCAGAACCTGTCTGGGCACTCTAGGGCTCTGGGGAGATGCTGCTTTGCAGGACAGCCAGGTTCAGATTCATGTCCATTGTCCCATTGTATACCCCTGGAGGCTACTGTCCCAGGAAGGGAGAATTAGCCTCAGTACCATCTTGGCCACCAGCCACACCAGGGCCCAAGGTGCAGTCAACCCATTCTTCAGATGCACCTTTGCCCTTAGGTGAGCTTGTGCAGCCCAGGGGAGGGAGCAAGAATTTAGTAGGTCCCTCCACCCTGAAGTCAATCCAGACCCTACCCTGCTTGAGAGACCACTGACATATCTTGCAAGAAATCTCAGTGTGATCCACAGGAGACTGAAAAAAGAACTTTGTCCCATGTGGCTGACTCTCATTCCTTCTTCAGTGCAGCCTCATTCCCTGGAAGTACCCCATTCATTAACAGGAAGGTCATGCCGAACCCAGATTCTGAAGGAGGTGGGGGTTGGGGGTGCAGGGGGTGCCCAGTTGAGGCACACAGCATCTGGTTCTATTCTACATGAGATGGGGGTGGGGTGGAGGTGCAGGGGATGTCAATGTCAGGCACACCAATTGTCAGCTGCCCTAGTAGAGGCAGTAAATTACCAGTCTCATTGTAAATCAGGTTTATACTTGACACTTTACATGTACTTGTTAAATTGTTCTAAAAATAAGTCACCGATACAATGAAGAGTGATCCAATTTGTCTTATCCACTGCTTGGTGTGAGTCAGGAGCTGATGTGGACACCATCGCTCTCTCGCTCTTTAGCTTGTCTTCCTCTAAGCTTGGAATCAAGCAAACCAAAGGAGAGCTCGCTGCCTAAAGTCAGCCTGAAACTCTCGGGACCCAGGCCCATTTCCTTGGCATAGAAGGAGATCTGCTCCTCGGATTTTCCAAGATGGCACATGTTTATGAGAGCAGCCAGCCTCGTCCCTCTCCAGTGGAGCAGCTGGCCGATTTGAACTGTTGATCTTGCAGTAAGCAGCCCAATGCTTATACCAGAATGTCTCTAAGGAGCTTTGATTCCCTAGTAAGGTGCTGTGAAGTTGCTAGAGAGACAACCCTACCTAGAGGCAGGATGCTTTGAGGCGGTGGGGCAAAAACGTGAGAAGGAAAATAGTAAGCACAAGGAAGCACAGGTTTACCTTGGTTATTGAGCAGTCTGCCATTGGCCAGGATGGCATTGCGCATCTCACTTCCCAGCTGTGTTTTGCGAAGCACAGCCACTCTGTAGAACCACTCTGAGGATGAGGGGAACTCTAGGTGTGCACGGGGCCAGGTAGACAGTTTCATTTAACTAAGGCCCTGAATACCTCTTCCCAACTTTTCATAAGTCTGGCTCCCTGGAAGATGAAGACACAGCCTAAGAGATCCAGAAGGTCCCAGATGAGCCGATGGTGGTGGCAGGCCATCCAAAACAGGTGGTCATGTTTAGGGGTGGAGAAGGGGTTCTTGCTTCCCCCTAGTTGCTGAGGGGCTGCCTGAAGACCCCTATTTTAACTTGTCTGGGAGGAAGAGTGGATGCCTGACGGGTTAAGACAATGGTGCAGGGGACCTTCTTGATACGCATGTGCAGAGCCCCTGAGCGGCCAGAGAGAAAGAACACAGGGAGATGCAGAGAGGCAGGTGACAAGAATGAGTTAGATGGCACTGGCCAGGGCTACTGGGGGCCCAGGAGTGGGTCTGGGGGCCCCAGAATCTCCCACAGACTCAGAACGGAGGCCCTTTTCTTATCAGAGTGCCAATCCCCAGAGTCATGTTGTGTCTTCCTTCTGAGGTGCCCTGGAGCTTGGGGAACCTGCTGGGGGTGCCATGGCCAGGAATCCCAGCAAAGGGGTGGAGGGAAAGTCCCTGGTTTGGGACATAAGTCCCTCAGGCTTCGTGTATGACCTGGTACCCAAATCAGGCAAGTCAAGCAGGCCATGGTCTATAGCCAAGCCCCCCCCCCTCCCTCTACCCCCCACAGCTGACTGTGCAGGAAGCCATTAAGAGGCTGTTTTGATTGGTTCATTTCAGCAGGGCTCATTATTCTCACAGGGAACAATTTCTAACAATTTTCCTTGTCACTCAGGGCAGTTGCTGCTAGCAGAGTTACTCAGGCCGTTAGAAATACATTACCAGGCACCTTCAACAAGATTTTGCAGGTAAAAATAATCCCCTCGCATTTGCATTTTGGAGCACAGATGTGAGATTAATCTTTGGTGAGATAGTAACAGCTCCTCATAATCTCTCCCGGTGGGGGTGGGAGTAAGAAAGAGCTTACGGGGCCAGGAAGCTGGGGCCAGGGCTTTTCTCAGGTTCAGAGAGCATCGTGTCAGTTGCCAGGATGCATGATCCCTTACCCCTGCTGTGTTCCTCTCCAAGTAAACCAGGAACTCTCTTGGCAGGGTGGTTATGCATTCGGCTGATCACTGCCAGGTCAGCAGTTCAAAACCACAAGCTACTCCATGGGAGAAAAATGGAGTTTTCTATGCCCCAAACAGCTGCTGTCTTTGAAACTCACAGGCAGTTCTACTCTGTGCTACAGGAACCCTCTGAATGGGCATCAGTAGATTGTCTCTCTATCAACCTCACAGCACCTTCCTAGGGAATCAAAGGTCCTTGGAGACCTTCTGGAATAAGCATTGGGCTGCTGCTCACTGCAAGGTCAGTAGTTCAACCCCACCAGCTGCTCCACTGGAGGAAAAAGAGGCTGACGGCTCCCATAAACATGTGCCATTTGGAAACCCCAGGGAGCAATCAGTTTGCCATTTGGGTTTGCAGGTTAGCTATTTGGAGAACAATGAGGCTTTCTGTTTCCATAAAGGTTCATAGCTTTGGAACCCCTAGGGAATTCTATCTATTCTGTCCTATCAGAACCCTATGGAACGTAAATAGGTCAATGGCAGTACTTTGATTTTCTGGGTAACTAAGAGGCTCACTCACTGCCTTGGGTGTTGAGTGTGACAGGCTCTGGGGGCTAAGGGTCTGTCAAAGTCATGTGAGTGGCCCTCTAGGTGTTGACAAGTGGGCTTCTTGGGCCTCTTGTGAAGCTCTGGGAACTTTCAAACCCTAAGGTCTGGCTAGCCTTATCCAAGGTGGAGCTTCAGAAATGGGATTGTGTGTGGGGTGGAGTTTAGAACACTGACCAAGCCCTAGTCTTTTCATGCACCTTATTGTCAGGTAGGAGCTGGACAGCGACAAAGTGAGAAAAAGTATGTAGGTATCCAAAATGTAATGTGGCTGATGATGATTGACTCTACCCTCTGCCACCAGAAGGACAAACAGCTTTACCTCAGAAGCAATACAACCAGGTGCTCCTTAGGGAGGGTGGCAGGGTTTGCATGCGTTTTGGACAGATCATCAGGGCAGACAAAGTGCTAGAGATGGGCATTCTGTTGAATAAAGCGGAGACTTAGTGAAACTCATGAGGCAAACTCCCCAGGAGATGGACTAATAGATCAAAGACCATGAAGTGGGTACAGGGTCAGAAAGCATCTGGTTCTGTTCTACGTGAGTTGTTCTGTTAAGGAGAGACCCACTTGATAGCCTTAAACAATAACAACTGAAGGGGCATTCAGTGTCATAAGTAGTGAAAAGGCAATGTACCCCCATCTCTCCGAAACCATTCAGAAAGAGCTAGGCTGAGAGGGTTGTTTTAGCAACTTCCAGGTGATAGTCTTACTGTCCTAACTTTTCAGAGTTTTTGTGTCAAAATCTGAAAAATGGGCATCCTGTTGACCAGGCAGTGTTGTTCAATGTTCAATGATGATTTTATTATGATATTATGATATTATTGTTACTATTAAGTAGCTATGAGGAAAGAGAACAGATACAGTATATCATTTTAGCAGTGTCACCAGGTGCAGGTGACTTAGTCCCACATTCTGGTTTGTGTTATGTACTAAACCAAGCTCAAAGTGCACTGGGAATATCATCTCGGATCTGCAGCCTCAGCCAGGCCACTTATGGAAAGCAGGAGACAAGTTATGCAGGGTGGTGAGGACCCTTCTTGGGATGTGAAGGGAGAAGATGAGTCAGACTTAGGGTTGAGACAGAATTCCAGGTAATGGAGACAGCCTCAGGCTTTGTCCATGTTGGGAACCTGTGTGAGTCTCCTAGGACTTCTCTCACGAAGAGCAAAGTGCCTACGTGAAAACAACACAGAGCTGTTCTCTCTCAGGTTCCAAGAAACCCAAACTCACTGCCATAGAACCTGTTTCAACTCATTACAACTTGTATTCAGTTTCCTTCACCGACATGACACTCCAAACCCATCAATGCACCTTTGGCCAGTCTTTTTCATTGTCCAACATTCACAGGTACACAAGGTGTTTGACAAGACTGGTTCCGGGCAGAGGAAACTTTGAAGTCAAAGTCACATCTTAACTTTCCTAAGTTTTAAGGAGCTCTTTTGCATCAGCTTTGTTCAGTGGGACATGGTACCGGATTTCCTGTCTGCTGCTTCCGTGGGCAATGGTCATTGATTCAAATAGAATGAAATATGCAGTCACTAGAGCACAACCAAGGGCAGCCCAAGATCATGTGGGTTTCCAACCATCGCAAAGATAGGGAAATCCAACTTTCTCAACATGTAGATCTCCTTACATGAAATGTGCTAGAAATCAGAACTGTGGCCACCTATGGTGATAGGGAATTAAGAAGGTGCACTAGCATTTTCTTGGGTGATGGAGGCATCCCATTATGGTCACTTAATCAGCTAATCAGCCATTGAGTTGATTCTAATTCTTGGCCATCACCCGTGTGTCAGAGCAGAGCTGTGCTGTATAGGGTTTTCAGTGATCTGTCTTTTCAAAGTAGATCGTCAGACTTTCTTTGCATGGTGCCATTGCATGGTGTCGAGAGCAGCTGAACACATTCACCATTTGCACAACTGAGGGCCTCATGCAGTTGATCATCCTGCAGGTGCACACATAGGTCCGACTCAATGGAATTGCATACCGAAGTTCTTTACATTTCCTTGTGTTATCTCCGTTCTCAGATGCCAGCATCAGGATGCTACAAGTTGCACAGTCATCTCTATTGTTTGAAAACCTTTATGCAAGAGAACTTGAAAGAGGTAGAGAAATCCACTCTGTCTTCGAAACTGGGATGCTTTCTGGAGTGGAAAGTGCTGTTAAAAAGAGTTAAAGTGATACATGCTTTGCATGATTCGGGACCAACATATTGGCTTCATTACAGTAGTGGGCTCGATGGTATTTTTCTGAAGAATGTTACTTTCAATACAATCTGACCGTTTTTAGGTTGGTTGGTTGTCTTTTTTCCCCATCCTGTAGAATTGCTTCTGCCCTTCTACAAGGTTGCATTTTTTCCATTAATAAATCTGAAATTGTTGACACCTTAAACTGACTCCTCTCTGTTAGACCATAACATTTTTAATTGAGACAATTTTCTCTCTGCAGGAACAGAGGGACCTGGTAGGATCAGAGAAAATTCTACTCTCCAGAGGACATGTTCACTTATGTGTTGGGGTTGTTTTTTTTTTATCATATTGAAGTGTGTAAATATTGCACCTAGATGCATTTATAGATACTGACTCTCTGCCTCCATTCAGGGAAATCTTCTGACACATCCTTATACGTGATGAAATACACCAAACGAATTGCCTTGTATGAAGCAGACATCATAGATGACTCTTTGGAATGTTTCCCTAAATTTAGATGCAGCAAGCTTGTAGGCTTTTTAATTTCCTCCCATTGTGGGACAAGAAATAAATCCGCTTCATTAAAAGAAAAATTGAACTATAGTCAGCGATGCTTTCCTCAAGTTGAGATTTCCAAAGCACAATCGTACCATTTCCAGAATTAAATATTATATGTTGTCGGAGCTATCAGCATTTAATTTGCTCCCTCCCTCCCTTGCTTTTATGGGGCTGAATGTAGTCTCTTTCTGTGTACAGGCTTTGTTTTCAATAATTGCATTTAAAAAAATAAGCTTCACAAGCTAAAGACTTTTGTTGCTCCATCCGTTAATTATTCAATTAGAGATTTTGAACTGATTTTGCACAAAATGCAAGCCAAATTTAGAGGATTGGTTTTCAAAAGGGTTTAGTACTAAGGTAGAATGTTCAGATTAATTTACAAAGAGGCTTTCAAGGCTCCAACGTTTCTCGAACCTGAGAAATGATGGCCAGAAAAGAGGGAAAACCCAAAGGCCACAATGGAAAGGCTCTTTTTGTTTTTCATTTCACCAGCTTTGTTCAATATGTCAATTCAGTTACTCTAAATATATAAATATTAGTAAAATTTGACACTATAATTTGTTTTTGTACAGTTAGATGGCCTCAGCTTTCAGGACACAATTATGAATTACATATGCCCTGTAGCCAATTTCATGTTTGTGTCTTCTCCAGAGGTTTCTTAATATAAAAAGACCATTGCTCTTACCACAATACTTTTATTAACCATTTGCACAGGAAAATGACAAATCATTTCACATCAATAAATTGTAGCTGATTTACAACAGCAAACACAGTAGTGTCAGATGTTTTATCTCCAATAGAATATAATTTTGTAAGTTGTATATATATTATTTTTCCTAGACTAGATTTTTAAAAAATAATTAACTATTAATGAGTTAGCTACAGGAGTCCTGGTATTGTAGTGGCTATCCAGTGGGCCATTACTAGGTTGGCAGTTTCAAACCTCCAGCCTCTCTGCAATACAAAGATGAGGTTTTCTGTTGCTGTAAACACTTATTGTCTTGGAAACCCACAGGGGCAATTTGATCCTGTACTATAGGATTGCATTGGCAAACACTGGATGACAGTGAGTTTGGAATGAACTGATTTTCTGTTTGAAATAATCAATCCTCTAAACCTAGCTTCCCTTAACCATGTGTACAGCTCTTCTTCTATTAGGGAAGCCAACATATTAACAACTTGTGGTTCTACCCCTTAGCACACAAGCAAGAAAGGTTAGGACACAAGTGAACAGAGATTAGAGGAGCAGCCATTTGATATATGTGAGAGCTCGTACTTGGCGGAAGGAGGTGCAAAAACCTCCTGAAGCTACGAGTGTTAGATCCCTGGCTTTGGGAAAATTCTTCTAAAAGTTACCGTTCATATGTAAGCATTTCTCTTTCTGTCACAATGGCGACTTGGTGACCCTGGGCCAGACTGCACTGTTCACATTCTAGAATTATCCCTGAGTAGTTAGGGGAGTGGTTCTCAACCTTCTTAATGCCATGATCCTTTAATATCTCATGCCGTGGTGACTCTCTCAACCATAAAATTATTTCCGTTGCTACTTCAAAACTCTAATTTGCTACTGGGAAAGGTTCATTCTACCCACAAAGGGGCCGTGACCCACAGGTTGAGGACCACTGAGTTAGGATCTGTTGCACAACCTGTGGCACTCATGTACTTTTGTGTCAATTTCAGGATTGGGAGCGTAGGGGTGGAGTCTACCGTGTCAATCTGGAGATAGCCAATGAGAACTCTGTGTGGGCATGGTTTTCTCCTGAGAATTCTGGGAAGTCTAGTGATATTTCCCAATTGGAGGTGAGAGACTTGATTCAGTCTCTTGGAGTCATTCTACAGACAAGACATGGCAGCATGCTGATAGACCCTGAACTCTGGAAAATGGAGGAACCATAAGGAGATCCCTGCCAGTGTTGAGATACTTCTACTGAAACACAGGGGTCCTCAAACTTTTTAAACAGGGGGGCAGTTCACTGTTCCTCAGCCCATTGGAGGGCCAGATTATAGTTTGAAAAAACCAAAATAACTATGAACAAATTCACTGTGGGCCCAAGATGAGTTGGCTGCTAAGCAGGACAGGCAGTGAAGGCACAAACACCCGGCTAGCTGGATAAATGTCCTCGGTGGACCGCATGTGACCAGCCAGCCATAGTTTGAGAATCTTGGCACAACACTATAGCCACTGGTCTGTGATTGCCTG
>PVJH01017027.1:0-48873 GCA_004026705.1 Nesogale talazaci
GGGATAAGGGAACAACAAGTGATTCAAAATCAGTGACAAGGTGGGTGTGAGAAGTCCAACAGTGATTGATCAAGAGTAATGTAAAAGTGAGAAAATACTGAAACCCCAATGGAGTCTCAGTATGATAATGGGGCAAGAGGAAAGTAAAAGGAAATAGAGGAAAGAACTGGAGGGCAGGGGTGGGGTTAAAGGGCATTTATAGAGGTCCAAATACAGGCATGTACATAGGTGAATACATATATTTATGTATGTATATATATGTAAAATGATCAACGTGCATATACTAGGACAGCAGATGGGCACTGGACCTCCACTCAAGTACTTCCTCAGTGCAGGAACATTGCTCTATTAAATTAGCATTCCATGATGCTCACCTTTCAGACACGATCATTGAAGATAAATATGTGCATAAGCAAAGGTGGTGAAGAAAGCTGATGGTGTCTAGCTAGCAAAAGATGTAGCGTCTGGGGTCTTAAAGGCTTGAAAGTAAACAAGCAGCCATCTAGTTCAGAAGCAACAAAGCACACATGAAAGAAGCACACCAGCCTGTGTGACCACAAGGTGTCAAAGGGATCCAATATCAGGCATCAAAGAACTGAAATTATATCATTATAAATAAGAGGGAATACAGATTGGGGACCCAAAACCTATCAATAGATGAAGTGACATCCCCTTACAGAGAGGTTACAGAGAGGAGATGAGTCAGTCAAGGTACAGTGTAGTAACAATGAAATATGCAACTTTCCTCTAGTTCTCAAATGCTTCCTTAGACACACCATCATGATCCAAATTCTACCAGACAAGTCCAGCTGGAACAGGAGATGTACACTGGAGCCAGAAACAGGGGAAATTCAGGATAGATGATCCCTTCAGGACAGTGGTGGGAGTGGTGATACTGGGAGGGTGGAGGGATAGTGGAGTGGAAGGGGAACCGATTTCAAGGATCTACCTAGCACCTCCTCTCTGGGGTACGAACAACAGGGAAGTGAGTGAAGAGACACATCGGATAGTGTTAGTGTATGATATGAAAAGTAATAACAATTTGTAAATTATTAAGGGTTCATGGGGGAGAGGAGGAAACATGGGGAGCTGGCATTGGGGGTCTAAGTGGAGGGAAGATGTTTTCAGATTTATGATGGCAAAAAGTGTGCAAATGTGGTCTACATACAATTGATGTATGTATTGATCGTGATGGGAGTTGTTTGAGCCCCCCAAAAAATCATTTATTAAAAAAAAGAGGGGGAAAGAGGAGCTTATACCAAGGGCTGAAGTTGAAAATATTTGGAAATGAAGATGGCAACATGTGTATAAGTATGCTTGATACAAATGATGTATGGAATGTTATAAGAGCTGTAAGAACCCCCAATAGAATTATTGGGAAAAAAATCTTGGTGGGCATTAGTACTTTTTTTGTTTGTTTGTTTTTGTTTTTTTGTTTTTGGGCATCACTGCTCTCCGGTGGTGGAAGTAGGAGGCCCAGCCCCACTGCTGGAATTGAACCTCCGTCCCAATGGGCTGCAGTCCCGCGCACAACCACTACGCCACCGGGGCTCAGCCCAATACTTTTCTTTCAAGGTTTTGTATAAGTCATTTCATTGCATTCTTGTCTGCATGATTTCTAAGGAAAACTCAAGTTTATTTTGATTGATTCAACGTAGTAAATGATTTTTCTTTTCACACAAGTTGTTGTCAGGATACTATCCTTTTCTTTAATATTCTGTTTCACTATGATGTGTCATGATGTTGTTATTGGGGATCAATTATACTTGGGAGTATTTTAGCTCCTTGAATATTTATTTTCCGTTTTGTTATGATGTTCAGAGGCATTTCTTCTATTATTTTTCGACTATTTTCATTGTGTTGTTGTTGCTACTGTTGCTGTTGTTGTTATTCTAGTATGTTTTCCTTTTGAAAGCATCCCATAGAATCCTTAGGTTTTCTCAGGCTTAAAAATGTCTGTTTGCTTAGTTTTTTAAATACTTTCATTGAGGGCTCTCCCTCTCTCATCACAATCCAACATTCCTCCTGAGTGTCAAGCACATTTGCACATGTTACCATCATTTGCAAAGCATTCTTTCCCCACTGATAGCAACTCCCCATTTCTTCCTCCTCTCTTCCCCACCAACTCTCTCTTACAATCCCTTGGTAAGTTATAGATTATTATTTCCATATTTTACATCGTATTCTGTCACCTCTCACCCATTGGTCCCTTGGGAGGGGGTTATAAGTTGATCCTTGTGATTGATTCCCTCTTTCTCCCTGCTCCCTGCCACCCTCTCCTCTACTCCTCCTGGTATCTCTACTCTCATTGTTGGCCCTGTGGGGTTTATCTATCCTGGATTCCCTGTGTTGTGGGTTAAAATAGTTAATTCTTCTTGTAGTTTGAACTCACTGATTTGTGCTTCCATTGCTTGAGGTCTGCAGCAGTTTTGTTCTTTCAATTTCTATACAGTTCTAACATTTTGGGTTCCAGATTTTTATTTGAAGTTGAATTATCTATCATTTGCTCTCCCAGATAGTACTGGTACTGCTTTCCTGAGTCCTAGCTTATCTTCTATTTTTTAGTTGTTGTTTTTTCTGTAGGTTTTTCCTCTGTTTAAACCACCTGAACATCACTCTGCTCAACTGTCTCATAGGAAACTCTAAAGCCTTACTTCATCTGGAAAATACCGAGACTGTATCTGTGTGAAGGCCACTTGCTTGTGCCACTTTTTCTTGTCTCTTGTGCACTGAAATTATCTGTAGTTTTTGAGGCAGAATATTGTCTTTATATTTGTCTCTACTGCCAGGTGGTGTGTTAAGTCTGGGTACATTAGAGAAACAAATCCATAGAAACTCATATGTATAAAAGACAAGTTTTATATAAGGGGTAAGTGCACATCAAGAAAACATCCCAACTGGGTGCTGTCCAAGTCTACAAGTCCAACATTAGCCCCTATGTCTGACACCAATCCACAAAATTCTCCATCTCACAAAACACGCAATGATGCTGACTGCAGGAGAAAAACTGAATCAGTGAACATGTAAGCATCTCTGCGCTGGCAGGGGTGTCCCCACGGCTGCTCCAGCACCCAGGGCTACATCAGATAGGTCCATGTGGCTTCTCCTCAGGGATGTCTTGCAGAAGTGAGCCTCGACGGCTGAAGCAGGGGACTGGCCACGGCAGCCTGGTCCAATCATCAGAGCAAGAAACCCAAGAACTAGAAAGGGGAGGCTCACTGAACCATTTCTCTCTCAGTCCTTCAGCTAACCCCACATGTGTTTATCAGCCAGGTTGGCACCATAAACTTTAACTATCTCAGGTGGTATTAGAATGTATAATATTCTCTGGTCACTAGTTGTAGCTGCTGAAAATTTGTGTGGCAATGGGCTAGCCCAAGTAAGAACTGATGCTAAAAATTGATTACTATTTTCTCAAGGAATCAATCTCTAGGTTGACCTTTATGATTGCCACGAAATGTACACCAAGGACTGAAACAGCTGTCACAAAGGGAGGTAAAAAACCAAGTCCAAGAAACTCTGCCACCCACACAAAGTTAAGGCAGGATCTCAGGATCCAGTTAAAGGATTCCATCCCTCTCTGGTGGAATCAATGTGTGGGCTGTCTTTTTCCATCACAGGGCTCTCAAAAATTAATGAACATCAACCTCTCTTACACCAATTTTCTCCATGAAGGTTCAATCGGATTCACCCCTTCTCCAGCACACGCACGCACCAGGTATGGCGGAGAAGTAGTGCCACTGCCTTCAGCATGATTAGATGACATCACAGGGTCCAGCCAGTATTCAGCCTCTACTGCTTCCCAATGCCGTAAATTTGAATGCTGAGGAAGGCATTGCCAAACAATGTGTCAGAGCGAGCAACAATCTGAAGTCTTTGGGGGGCTTCTTGAGTGAGATTCCTCATACTGAATTGCCAAGCTAAGCCTGGTTTGGACTTCTGTTCTACCGGGGAGCTTCATCAGAATCGAGATTTTTTTTCTTTTTCTCCAATTTTGTTGAGGTCTTTACTTGGAAGGGGTGTTACAGAGCATCTGGCTACATGACCATGTTTTTTTTAAAAAAACACAACTTATACTGAAGGAAGCACGCAGAGGAGGTCAAGCGTTTCTATAGAAGTAAGCACAAAATACTCTCTGGAAAGCACACTGAAGGGACAATACAGTCAAGAAAGATTTCCAAGAAGGGAAAATGTCTAAGCTTATGTGAGAAAAGTAACAAACATTTGAAATATGAAATAAGATCAAAGAACAGGTTTCACAGTCTTAAAAGTAGACCTGTGGATCAATACTGGCAAAGATAAAATAAAAATGTGAAAATAGATCAATTAAAAGATCCAAACTCTTTTAGTAATCAAATACATGAATGAATAAATAAATGTACAATATTGACCCAGGTGTGAATATTTAAATCTGTGCGTATCCACATAACAGAATGTGATGAAATCATTAAAAATGCTGAAATATATTGATAACTTGGGAAATAATTTTTCCCAATGATTTTATTGGGGGCTCTTACAGCTCTTTTAACATTCCATACATCATTTTATCAAGCATATTTGTACACATTGCCATATTCATTTTCAAATATTATCTACTTCAGCCCTTGGTATAAGCTCCTCTTTCCCCCTTTTTTTTAATAAATCATTTTATTGGGGGCTCTTACAACTCCCTTTACGATCAATACATACGTCAATTGTACGTAGACCACATTTGCACACTTGTTGCCATCACAAAACCAAGATATCCTCCTCCACTTAGGCACCCAGTGCCAGCTCCCCATGTTTCCCCTCTCTTCCCCCTCCCCCTCCCCCATGAATCCTCAATAATTTACAAATTGTTATTACTTTTTCATATGATACACTATCCAATGTGTCCTTTCACTCACTTCCCTGTCTTCTGTACCCGAGAGAGGAGGCTATATGTAGATCCTTGAAATCGGTTCCCCCTTCACCCCACCATCCCTCCACCCTCCCAGTATCACCACTCCCACACTGGTCCTGAAAAAAGGTCAGGAACCAGTATGTTCACAAGTGACATTATTATTAAAAACACATGCGGGCTGAGCCCCGGTGGCCTAAGTGGTTGAGTGCAGGGGACTGCGGCCCATGGGCTTGGTGTTTTAAACCCAGAAGCAGTTCTCAGGAGCAGTGCTGGGTAGCTCCCACGACCACTAAAGGGCAGTGGTGCCCAAAAAAAACACATGCATAACCATAGGGAAAATATAAAATTCTAATCACTATATAGCTGGGAAATGGGGTTGCAGATGACCGTTCTTTCGCTTTTCTTTATCTCGGTGGGGAGGGGAAGCAAGGTTTTTCTTTTTCTTCTAACCTGTCTCAAAACAATCTACAGCAGTTAGAAATTTTTTAACAGAGTTGTTATTAAACAAAAAGTATACCTGCGACTTAACTAATACAGCATCTAGAAATGGTAAGAGTTCTGCCTGTGTTTTTAGACATATTTTTGTATCATGCACCAAAATATGGGTGCAAAAGTGAACGGGGCAGGATTGTCTTCAAAAAGCACTCAGTCAAGTGAATAGCAAACTATGACACAGTAAAACAAATGCTAACAGTGATGCTGCAAAGTACTATATAAGAACTGAGTGGAGTCTTTCATAGAAACAATCAAATACACAAGGGAAATGTACCCCTCTGACATTCTGGGAGCTGCTCTTATCTTTCTCATGCACTTTAATGAGTCACATCTATGTCACATCACCGAGGCCTATTTGTACAAAACAAGAGGGAGCTAAGTGGGAGACACTTCATCAATCACGCAAAGTAGATTATCAATACAGTACTGACGCACAAAACCTGTTGCTCAGGAAGGCAACTACAGTAACGAAACAATGATCACATAGAGACACAACATTATCAAATGGCCTGTTTCTCTTTTGAGACTCAAGGTGGTTAGATTTCATATACATTTATAATAATGCCAAAGAGTTAAAAAAAAAAAAGTCCAGTATTGCTCTGCTCTTATTTCATCCACCAAACAAACAAAATCACTTCCTTTTTTTTTATTTTTAAAGTCCTTTTACTTACTCTTAAAATATCTGCTTTTAATTCCACACATTTATTTTACCGTTCTCATTTCACTAGAAACAAACATAAAATATCAATTTGACCATCTTAAGGATTTGAGTTCTTAGGAGAAAGGAAGGAACAAGTTTAAGTAGCAAGGATGAGGGAGGAAACAGGGCATTACAATAGACCTTAATGAAATCAAAAGAATAATTGCACAGTACTACATAGGACTATACTCCATGCATTCAACAACTTGGAAGACATGGACAAATTCTCGGAAAAACAATCCCTCCCTAGACTATCCCCGATGGACATCAACAGACCCATAACAATAGAAAAATAGACAAGGTTATCAAAGGATTATCAACAAAAAGCTTCCCTGGACTGGATGGCTTCACAGGAGAATTCTAACAAGAAATCAGGGAAGAAATGATACCAATCCTACACACTTCCAGAATATAAAAAAAGACAGCAAGCTCCTAAACTCCTTCTATGATGCTAGTATAACTCTGATACCACAACTAGATATAGAGCCCATAAGAATCTAGAACTACAGATCAATACTTTGAATTAACAGGAATCCAAAAATCTTTAACAACGCAATGGATAATAGAATACAAAGATGATGCTGAGCCCTGGTGGCACAGTGGTTTGTGCAGGATTATAGCCCACAGGGTTGACGGTTCAAATTCAGCAGCAGCTCTCCAGGAGCAAGGCTGGGCTTCCTACTCCCACCAGGGCAGTGATGTGGGAAAAAAAAAAAAAGATCATTAGTATCATTCACCACATAGACATGAAAAAATGATAAGAACTACATGATTATAAAGATAGATGTGGGAAAAGCATTCAACAACATCCAACACCAATTCTTATTTAAGACATTCAAGAAGATAGGAATGGAAGGAAAATTCCTCAAGATAATACAGTCAACTGATCTTTGGGAAGATGATGCCCTCTTCAACAAGTGGTGCTGGAAAAATGGATATCTACCTGCAAAAAAATGAAACAAGACCCTTACCTAACTCCATGCATAAGAATAAATTCAAGGTAGATCACAGACCTCAAGGTAAAATCCCAAACTATTAATAAGGCCATTAATGCGGGAATTGGGATAAACATGAAGACTTTGGAAGAGGAAATACATAGGCTATCAGAAATTGGCAAGGACACAAACACAGAGGAGGCACAAATTGACAAGTGAGTTATACTGAAGATAAGACACCTGTGTACATAGAAAGAAATTATTATAACTTATTACCAAGAAAGTAATAAGAGAGCACACCCCTTGGGAAAACATCTTTAGCGATGACACATCAGACAAAGGCCTTATTACTAAAATCTAAAACACTCTGCTAGCTTCCAAAAAGAAAAAAACTAATTGCCCACTGACGGAGTAGGCAAAGAACCTGAACAGAAGTTTCACAAAGGCAGAAATCCAAATGGCCAATGAACATATGAGAAAATGTTCTCGATCATTAGTCATAAGAGAAATACAAATTCAAACAATGAGATTCCAACCTAACACCCACAAAGATAGCCCAACTCAAAAAATCATAAAGCAACAAGTATTGGAGGGGCTACAATGAAATCGGAACTCTCATCCTCTGCTGGTTGACCTGTAGGTATGGGCAGCCACTATCGAAATCAACTTGGTGATATCTCAAACAGATGGAGGGCTGAGCCCCGGTGGTATAGTGGTTGAGTGCGGGACTGTGGCCCACAGGGCTGGTGGTTCAAATCCAGCAGCAGCTCTACAGGAGCAAGGCTGGGCCTTCTACTCCCACCAGGGCAGTGATGCCCTAAAAAGAAAGAGAGAGAGAGCAAAGAAATGTGGCCCTGAGTCAATTCGCTCTCTCTGTGATCTATAAAGGTGGGGTGAGTGATAAAATGAGTTTGTGTGGCGAAAATGGGGAAACAGTTCCCAAAACGGGCTTCAAAAGTATTAAAAAAAATAGTAAAAAAATAAAACAGATGGAAATTGAGCTACCATACAACCCAGCAATCCCCCTACTGGGCATATACCCAGAAAAGGCAAGAAACAAACCATGGGCAGACATCTGTGTTCCAATGTTCATCAAGGCACAGTTCACAATTGCAAGGAGTTGGAAACACCCAAATTTCCATCGACTTACAAATGAATTTTAAAACTGTGGTAGGTACATACATACATACAATGGAGTACTGCATATCCCTAAAAAGCAGTGGTGGACACATGAAGCACATCACTACATGGGAAGAACTGGAGGAAATATGCTAAGCAAAGTAAGCCAAGCACACAAAAGGACAAGCACAACATGAGTCTGCTGAGGTAAGCTTTTAAAAAAAAATGCAAAAGGGGCATAGAGAAAAGGCTACTGTAATACCAACATCCCTGGGATGAGGTCAAGGTTTTATGGCTGTGGCCAGACCAAAGATACATGTGGTAGTCAACTAAAAAGAAGCGCGCAGGGGGGGGGGGGTTGTTATGGGTAACAGAGGAAGGGAAGAGGGCACTAACCTACCCAGGGAAAGTGTATTGTTTATATCTCCACAGGGAAAGAGAGACCAGACTTCAACCCTGTTCTCCAAGATGTGAATGCAAAATACCGGATTAAAGTAGGGAACCAGTACAAGTAGACAGGTCTGAGGGGCTGGCACCAATCCTAACTATGTGGACAGCTGCCCCTAAACCCAGAAAAATACATTTCAAAGGACACCACTGAAGCTGCAGCTCAGGGATAAGGACATGTATGATCAGAGCACACGGAAGCAAATGAAGGGGGAGGAAAAGAGAGTGAGCACATCCTGGCCCACCAAACCTTGAGGACAATATGCCCACTCAGAGTAGCCAATCCACAGAGAAGACCATGTGGTCGGTCCAACTACCAGATGTGGCATCCCCAAAGCCCTGCAGGGGACAACACTGGAGACACAGTGTAGGAATCTGACCTCACCACACCAAGGCAAAACACTAAGAAAGTGCACACGAACAGCAAGGGGAACAGAGCAAGGAAGTGCGGAAGGAATACCAAAAACAGACTTTGGAACCAGGGCGTGGCATTCCATCAAACTCAACCAGAAAACACTCCTACAGGTCCACAGTCTTTGAATTATTTACAGGCTTTTCTTTTTTGCCATTGGATTGTTGTTGCTTTGCTGTGTTGTCTTGCTTTGTCTTGCTCTCTCCTGTATTGGTGCATGTTATTATTTCCACAGGTCTATCTAGATAAGAGAGACTGGATAAACAATCTGGACGAGAAAACAATGGGACACACAGTTCTGGTGGGACATGGGAGAGGGGAAGTTGGGAGAAAGGAAGTGGTGTTAACAAACCCAGGGACAAGGGGACAACAAGTGATCCAAAATTGGTGTTGAGGAGGGTAAAGGAGGTCTGGCAGAGTTTGATCAAGGGTAATGTAACCAAGAGGAATTACTGAAACCCAAATAATGGCTGAACATGATAGTGGGACAAGAGGAAAGTAAAAGGAAATAGAGGAAAGAAATAGGGAAAGGGCATTTATAGAAACCTACATAAAGGCATGTACACATATAAATATATTTATATGTGAGGGGGAAATAGATTTATATATTTATAAGTTCAGTATTAAGGTAGCAGATGGACATTGGGTCTCCACTCAAGTATCTCCTCAATGCAAAAACACTTGGTTCTTTTAAACTGGTATTCAATGATGCTCACCTTCCCAACATGATCACTGAAGACAAAGTGAATACATAAGCAAAAGTGGTGAAGAAAGCTGATGCTACCCAGCTATCAAAAGATGTCTTAAAGGCTTGAAAGTAAACAAGCGGCCATTTAGTTTAGAAGCAACAAAGCCCACATGGAAGAAGCACACCAGCCTGTGTGATCACGAGGTGCCACAGGAATCAGCTATCAGGTATCAAAGAACAAAAAATCCTATCATGTGTGCTCATCTTCCCAATATGATCATTGAAGACAAATGGGTGTATAAACGAAAGTGGTGAAGAAAGTTGATGGTGCCTGGCTATCAGAAGATATAGGATCTGGGGTCTTAACGTCTTGAAGGTAAACAAGGTCATCTAGTTCAAAAGCAACAAAGTCCACATGGAAGAAGCACACCAGCCTGTGTGATCACAAGGCGTCAAAGGGATCAGGTACCAGGCATCAATGAACAAAAAATCAAATCATTGTGAATGAGGGGGGAGTACAGAATGGGGACCCAAGATCCATCTCTCGGCAACTGGACATCATCCCCTTACAAAAGAGTCACAGGGAGGAGACAAGGCAGTCAGGGTGCGTGTGTAGCAATGATGAAACATACAACTTTCCTCCAGTTCCTGAATGTTACCATCCCTCCCCAAGTCCCGCCCCCCGCTATCAAGATCCCGATTCTACCTTACAAATCCAACTGGACTAGAGGATGTACACTAGTACACATACGCACTGGAAACATAGGGAATCTAGGACAGATGATCCCTTCAGGACCAGTGCTGAGAGTGGCAATACTGGGAGGATGGGTGGGGTAGAAAATGGGAACCAATTACAAGGATCTACCTATAACCTCCTCGCTACATATGACAACAGAAAATGGGTGAAGGGAGATGTCGGGCAGTGTAAGACATGACAAAATAATAATAATTTATAAATTATCAAAGGTTCATGAGGGAAAGGGGAGCGGGGAGGGAGAGGGGACAAAGAAGTGATACCAAGGGCTGAAGTAGAAAGCAATACGTTTTGAGAATTATGGCAAAAAATATACAAATGTGCTTAACACAATGGATATATGTATGGATTTTGATAAAAGTTGTACAGGTCTCCAATTTAAAAAATGTTTAGAAAATGATAATGGCAACCTATGTGCAAATATGCTTGATACAATTGATGTATAGAATGTTTAAGAGGTGAAAGAGCCCCTAATAAAAATGATTTTTTAAAAACATGTAAATATCATACCATTCTTTCAGGTCACTTTTTAAATTAACTCGGCTATCAAATGTTAATTTTAAAAGCTATGCCCAAAGTAAAAATAAGCCAGTGTAATTAACTGGCTTATCAAAAAAATATGAATATTTCTGTTTTTAAGTATTAGACTCTGCATTAAAGAAATAGTTTTATAAAATATCCATGAACTGTCTTTGGCAGCTTATATTATGATACTGAAAAAATATAAAAACAAAAACTATAATGTCCAGTTGGGTATAAAATTAAATATAATGAGATAAATATTAAAAACTAACTATAATCTATTTCTTAAGGTCATTCTCAAAATTTTTACATTCGTCCCAAAGCAGACTAATTCTAATTCAGCTTTACCAAGAGGTTCAAGTACACAGAACAATTCTTGATTGTTCTGAGTAATTCAGAATCACACTATTTCAGAAATTATTATGGGGCTTACAGAATTTAAACCTGAATTTGAACTGAATTTAAACCTTAGCTCAGTTTATATCTAGAGGTAAGTTATCCCTTGGCCCTTGATGTCAGGGGCTGAGAATATGAACCTTATTTTCCTCGGTAAGGGTTAAATTTCTCCTCAAACTAGCTGTATCAAAATTAACATGTTGTCAAAAGTTAACTTTATATAACATCAACCAATTCTACTTTAAAATGTAGCAAATCCACCAATAGGAATAGCAGGATTGTGCTAGTTATTCATTTATTCTACTTTCCTGCTAATTAATGTGGTGAAGCGAGGAATGTAATTAAAATTTAGAATGCTAAGATGAAAAAGAAATTTCATATACTTAAGTATTTGGCTCTTTTTTTCCTTCTCACCTATGAAACTATTTAAATCACAGCTATAAGAAAAACTTGAAAAATAATAATTAGTTACCACTAAACTGGATCAGAACTGTTTCATTAGGAAACAAGCACCTGCAAGTTAGTCATTCACAGTTTATAAATTACAAGCCTGCACTCTGAGCCAATCACAGGGAGGGTTTGGAAAGAACAAACACAGTTTAAATTAATGATCCTTCTCAACACTATAAGGACAAAAGAATTCATCAGTTAAAGTAATGGAAGGAAATGATGACAAAGGTGAATAGGGTAATTTTGGGGAGTAATAAAACTATAATCATAATTGTAGTCAAAACCAGCATATGTAAACACTAAAAGTTGAAAACTGTATTACATGTAAATACCTTTTTTTAATGGAAAGTTGTAGAAAAATAAAATTGTTTATTACAGTAGAAAATTGCCATGACCTTTAAAATAAATTATATGGAAATAATTTTGTTTCGTCATGTGTTCCAATGCTAGAAAATACTAGTAGAGTCAAAGTGAGAAAGTAAAAACTATTTCATTTTAAGCTAATCTTGAGACAAAAGATCACATAAAAACATGAAATACTATGTACAGTGCCTTAAGCAGGGGGTCCTCTGTCCACTGTCTCTCAAACCGTTGGAGGGCCGGACTATAGTTAAAAAAAAAAGAAAGAAAAACTATGAACAAGTTTACTGCGGGCCCGGGATGCGTCAGCTGCTAAGCAGGACAGACAGAAGTGGCAAAAACACCCAGCAGCCCGGATAAATGTTCTTGGCTGCCATATGTGGCCACTTGAGCTATAGTTAGAGGACCCAGCCCTGCTTTAGAGAGTAAGCATTAGAGTCTAAAGCACTAAATGTGTTAGATTTTTAAATGTATGAGATAAAGAGAATTGTAAACAAAACTAGAAAATAATTCATATCATGGCTTTTATGGGCTACAAAAATTATTAAGAAGTAAAAATCGGGCTGAGCCCCGGTGGCATAGTGGTTGTGCGCGGGACTGCGGCCCACTGGGACGGAGGTTCAATTCCAGCAGTGGGGCTGGGCCTCCTACTCCCACCACCACCAGAGAGCAGTGATGCCCAAAAACAAAAAGAAGAAGTAAAAATCTGACAATTCATGTATTTCAATTTTGCCTTAACAAGGGTCCTAAAATTCTGAGAGATGAAAAGTGCACACCCTGGAGGCTCAAATGAGAGGTTATGAGTAGATCTTTCTTCCTCCCTTCATAAGGAAAATTTATGCCTTTTGATTATTAATACAAATAGGGCACATTTATTAAGCTAGACATTATACAGAATACACTATGTCCTCAACAACCTATCTTGATTTGGACGAATATGAGGTACAGCAAAGCACAGAACTCAGTGTGGATCATGGGATATGTTATCCTTGTCACCCAACACCCTTCTTCTCATTTATGTAATCCTTTGGAAATCCTTTCTTTGCCCTGGATTGTCTTGCTAGTCAACAGTTTGATGGGCTTTTAACTTACAAAAGAAACTGTGGCTACTTTTTCTCAGTGGAAAATTGATTTAAGAGTGATAAAAGGTTTTAGCAATCATATTTCTAATCCAACATGCCTTCACTCTAAAAATGACCCTTTATCTTCTTCGACAAAAAAGACTGATATAAATGTGTATTCATTAGCTCAGAAGCAACAAAGTCCACATGGGAGAAGAATACCAACCTGTGTGACCACAAGATGTCAAAGGGATCAGGTATAAGGCATCAAAGAACTAAAAATTATATCAATATAAATGAAGGGGAGTACAGTTTGGGGACCCAAAGCCCCTCAATACATGAAGCCACATTCTCTCACTGCAGAGTTGCAGGGAGGAGGTGAGCCAGTCAAGATACAATGTTGTGACAATGAAACATGCAACTTTCCTCTAGTGCAACTTTCCTCTAGTTCTCAAATGCTTCCTTCCACCAACTATCATGATCCCAATTCTACCTGAAAAATCCAGCTAGACCAGGGGATGGACACTAGAGCCGGAAACATGGGGAATGCAGGATAGATGATTCCTTCAGAGTAGAGAATAGAAAAGGGGAACCTATTACAGGGATCTACATATAACCTCCTCTCTGGAGTACTGACAACAGGAAAGTGAGTGAAGAGACACATTGGACAGTATATGATATGAAAAAGTAATAACAATTTGTAAATTATTAAGAGTTCATGGGGGAGGGAAGTGGGGAGGGAGGGGAAACATGGGGAACTGGTACTGGGGGCCTAAGTGGAGAAAGGATGTTTTGAGAGTGATGATGGCAACAAGTGTGCAAATATGGACTCCATACAATTGACGTTATGTATTGATCGTGATGGGAGTTGTATGAGCCCCCAATAAAATGATTTATTAAAAAAAAAAGGAGGGGGAAAGAGGAGCTTATACCAACGGCTCAAGTAAAAAATATTTGGAAATGAAGATGGCAACATGTATACAAATGTGCTTGATGCAGATGATGTATGAATATTATAAGAGCTGTTAAGAGCCCCCAATAAAATAATTATAAACAATACAATCTTCATGTACAAGTTGTTGAAGGCTGAGCCCCGGCGGCACAGTGGCTGTGTGTGGGACTGTAACCCACTGGGATGGAGGTTCAATTCCAGCAGCGGCTCCACAGGAGCAAAGGCTGGGCCTCCTACTCCCACCACCAGAGGGCAGTGATGCCCCCCACAAAAAAAGAAGTTGTTGAATTAGAGAATGCTTTGTTTTGTCTATATTCTTGCCACTATTAGAAAAAAATTGCAAGAATAACAATGAGTACAAGGAAAAAGAGTATATTCTAAAACTGATGTGGCAATAATTAGAACTTCGTCTTGAGGTGATTAAATTATCAAATTGTACAACATGTAGATGAAGTGCTAATCAAACTGTTATTTTAAAAGTAAGTAAAATTGCAAATAAAGTAAAAAATAAATAAATAAATGCATCTACATTAAAGATTTCTTTAACAATTCCTCTTGCTTATCTCAGGATTCTACGATTTTGCCTCTCATCTCAATCTTGTTTGTCAGGAAGGAGTACCTCTGCTACACATGTTAAAATCCAAACTAACTGCCATTGAGTCTATTCAACACATAGTCACCCATAGTGTACGGTGCAATTATCCATGTGTGTTTCGGAGACTATACCTCTATAATGAAGTAGAAAGCCTTGTCTTTCTCAAGAAGCAGCTGATAGTATCAAACTAGGGCTCTGTGGGTAACAACTCCACCACCTAACTACTACAGCACCAGGGCTCAAGTCCAGCAGTTCTCAAATGCTTTGGATTTAGGAACTGTTTGCACACTAATAAATTACTGAAAAATCCATTAAAAATTATGGAGGAATACAGAGTTTTGTGTATGTGGGTTGTATCAATATTTACTGCATAGAAATTAAAATTAAGTTATGTTAGGGTTCTCTAGAGAAACAAAACCAGGACACTTATGATTCATATATATATGTGTGTGTGTGTGGTATGTGTAAGAGAATAGACATATATAGCACGAAGGAATATGAAAGCTAATTAGTCCACACAACAGTACAGAGGACTCACTTCAACTCACTTCCAGGGAACCGTTTAATATACTGGGCATCTTTCAACTGAGGGCTACTGAGTCCAAGGTTAAGGAAGCTGAGTCTTTTTTCATCAGGCAATATAGGCAGTCAGGTCACAGACAGCAAAGAGCCAGGCAGGTCACCAACAGTTAGGAGCTCAGGAACTTAGCAAAGTTGGCCCAAATGGGATATCAAACTCAAGCAATGCAAGGTGGCAGGATCTGACAGCTTCAAGATCAAGCAATGTAAGCACCAGCCGCATGGCGGAGAGTAGCACACAAGCTGAGGCAGAGAACGAGCTAAAGTGGTCCCACACTGATCCAACACCAGATAGGAAGAGAGGCAGAGCTTGCTGAGCCATTTATGTCTTTGTCCTCCAATCAAACTGTGACTCTATTCATCTCACATGTTCCCATTGGCCAGTTTGGCACAATAAACCTATCTACCACATAAGTTTTAAAAGAATTACTAACTTTAAAATAATATCAAAATGCACTATGTTATTCATGTTGGGTGCCATCTAGTCGGTTTCAGCCCATAGCAACCATATGCAGAACAGAAGAAAACACTGCCCAATCCTGCACCATCTCATAATTATTCCTATGCCTGAACTGATTTTTTTAGTCACTGTGTCAAACCATCTCATTTAGGACCTTCCTCATTTTCTTTGTCCCTCTACCTGACCGAGCATGATGTTCTTCCCCACGTCTCTCCAGACAATACGTCCAAAGTACATAAGATAGAGCTTTAACATCCTTGCCTCCAAGGAGCACCTTGGCCTTACTTTTTCCAAGACTGATTGGTTTCTCCTTTAGCAGTTCACAGTACTTGAAATATTCTTCTGCAGCACCACAATTCAAACGCATTCATTCTTCTTTGGTCTTCCTTATTCAATATCCAACTTTCACATGCATATGAGGCAATGGAAAATACAGTGGCTTGGGTCAAATACACCTTATTCCTCAAAGTAACAGCCTTGCTTTTTAATACTCTAAAGAGGCCTTTATACATGGATTTGCTTAATATTTTAAATGATTCTATTTTGCAAAAGAGAAAAATGAGAAGGGTGCTATTGTTTCAAAAGTTTTTAAATAATGTCTAATTTAATAGAAAACAACTAGATTCTCCTATATCCTTCATTCTGTCTGCTGGAACAGTCATAGCCTGCAGAATTATGGCACCTCTCAAGACATAATGAAAAGTGAAAAGACCTAGAGATAGAAAACCAAAAATGAAGAACACGCTCAGCATATCTTAACTTAAAAAGTGTCAAGAAAAAATTAAAATGAAGCCTTGAATTGCAATATTGAAAGATTCTATGGGCAAGATATTGAGTGTTGCAGGAAGTATTGACAGAGACACTGTACTGAAAGAATTGGTCGAAACTCAGCCATTTCAAGAAATAGCATATGAGCAAGAATCAAAGGTGCTAAAGAAATTACCTTAAGCTGCCCTGAAGCATTAGCCAAAAACAAGGCTCCAGGAATTCATAGAATACCAACTGAAATGTTCCAAGAAACCGATAAAGCCCTGGAAGCACTCACTTGTCTATGCTAAGAAATGTGGAAGACAGCTACTTAGCCAACTGTATGGAAGAGATCCATATTTGTATCTACTCCACCACTTGCCGGTGTGTCCTACTGTGGTGGCATGTGTGTTGATGTGACGCTAAAATGTCACTGGTATATCAAATGTCAGCCAGTTCACCCAAGGTGAACAGGTTTCAACTGAGCTTACAGACAAAGAACAGACAACAAAGAAGGACTTGGCTCCCCACTTCAGAGGAAGAAGTCACTGAAAACCTTATACATCATTTTGAAGAACTGTCAAAAACAGTCTAAACAAATGAAACAGAACACTGTCAAGATACAGTTGACAAATGGGGCCTTTCAGGGTCCCGTGCACTCGAGATGGGACTGAGGAGAAGCTGATTTCTTGCAGGGGAGTCGTCATGGTAATCGAGTAGGCAAAAACCTATGCAAGTGGAGCATGACTCAAGGTAAAGACAAATAGCTGCAAAAATCTTCTCATGACCAGAAATTGAAATGTGCCAAGTATGAATTTAGATAAATTTGAAGTGGTAAAAATTAAATGAAACACATGAAGATTAATATCTTAGGCACAAATAAACTGAAATGAACTGTACTGGCCAATCTGAATCGGAAAATAAAATGATTTACTATGCTGACAATAACACAATCAAGGGGAATGAGGTGGCATTTGTGGTCAAATGGATCTTGCTAAATTCACTATGAAGCACAATGCTATCTGTGATCAGATTATAACTATCCCAGTTAGTTATCATTCAAATTATGCACCAACCACAAAAGCTACAGATGAAGAAATTGACTTCTATCAACTAGTCCAGTCAGAAATTGATCAAATATGCACTCAAGATGTATTGATAGTTTTTGGTAATTAAAATGCAGAAGTTGGAAACAAAGAGGAAGGACCAGTAGTTGGAAACTATGAACCTGGTGCTAGAAATAAAGCTGGAGCTTACATAACATAATTTTGCAAAATCAGCAAGTTGTTCAGAGCAAATACTTTTTTCTACATCAAAAATGTGACTATATACAAGTACTTTCCAAGATGAAATATAGAGAAATCAAACTGACTACTTCTGTAAGAAGACACAAAGGTGAAAAAGCTCAAGTATGAGCAGCTAAAACTAGACTAGGAGCTGACTATGGAACAGACCAGCAATTGCTCATATGCCAGTTCAGGATAAAGCTGAAAAAAATTAAAACACACCCACAAAAGTCAAAATACAAACGAGTATATCCCAAATGAATTTTGAGACCATCCCAAGAACAGATTTATGCACTAAACACTAATGACAGAAGAAATGATGAGTAGTGGGAGGATATCAAGACCATCATTTATAAAGAAGGCATAAGGTCATTAAAAAGAAAGTAAAGACCAAACTGGATATCAGAAAAGATTGACACTTGCTCTTTTCCATAGAGTAGCTAAAGCAAATGGAAGAAAAAACGAAGATGATGAAAAGAATAAACAGAGTCACTGCACCAAAAAGAACTAGTTAGGATTCTACCAATTCAGGAGGAGCATGTGAGCAAGAACCAGTGGTGCTGACGAAAGACGTTCAAATCACACTGGGTGCATTATTCAAAGCAAATGGCATCTTCCCACCCCAGCCAAGCCCTAACATCTCGTATGCTTTTAAGGCCCACAAGGGGTGGAGGGAGAAAAACTACAACAATGTGGGGTCAGTGCACTAACTCACCCAGTCGGAAAGTATTGTTTCTATCTTCACAGGAAAGGGAGAGGGAGAGTAGACCTCATTCTGGTGTGCCGATCCTTGAGGACAATGTTCCTGCTTGGAGAAGCTAGATGACAACAGAGCCAGCTTCAGCTGGAGACATGAGGCCCTCTCCCTAGATGACAGTGCTGCAGAGGACAGCCCTGAAGATACAGTTCTGGAAGAGTGGCCAGTCTGATCTGCTCACATGGAGGGCAAACCAAGAGGGGAGTGCAATAGACCAACGATGGAAGCGAAGCCACGAAATCCCCAAGGAATCCCGACTATATACTTCTGACTTAAGGGAGAGCAGCAAGTGGCACCCCATATGAACTGGTTGGAATTACTCACAAGAGGGCCATACCTGAAAGTCTAAAGGGAAAACAACGGTTGGGGATGTGCTGGGGGGAGGTGTTCAGGGAAGCACTATACCACTGGCTCCATCCCTTACTGCAGGAATAGCAATGGAGACTTTTAGGATGAGTGCCATTCAGACATGAATGCTGAAGACTAAAAAGGTTGTAGGTGTTGTTAGGTAAGAAAAGGAGATTGGACTGTTGGATTATAATAGGCCCTCCTCTCTAGCTAACAGAAAGACACATCTGCTCTATGTCAGGTTCCCTGTTAGACTTGTGAGTATCTGTATGCGCTTTCTTTTCTCTTTTTTGGGGGGAGAGCTATTCTATGCAAGCTAGGCAGGATAGGCAGTCTTACAAAGACAGCAACTGGATCAACACTTCCTGGAGGGCATAAGAGGACAGGAGGTAGGTGATGAGCCAATAATGACGGGTACAGGAGACTAGCAAAGGTTCTAATATTGATGGTGAGGAGGATGTAGCTTTTCTGGTCGTGTTTGATCAATTGAATTGTACCAGAGAGGAGTTACTGAGAGGTGAATGATAGGTAGATGTGATAGTGGAGCAAGAAGGAAAAAAAGAGGCAAAAAAGAAAGCAAAAAGGATATATGTATATATGTAAGTAGGTGGACTCTGGGCTTAAATTTTACAGCAGTATGAGAATGGTTTGTTCTAATAATGTGGTATTGTATTATACTCACCTTCCTTACACAAGCGCTAAAAAACAAAATGGATGCATAAGCAAATGTGGTGAAGAAAGCTGATGGCACTCAGCTATTAGAAAATATAGCATCTGAACTCTTAAAGGCTTGTAATTAAACAAGCAGTCATGCAACAGGGAAGAAGCACACCTGGAAGAAACACACCAGCCTATGTGATCAGGAGGTATTAATAGGAAAAGGCATCAGACGTTCAAAAACAAGTAATCTAATCAGTGTGAAGGTGTGAGGATATTGTGGAGACCCAAAACCCACCTGTAAGATAATCGAGCAGCCCCTCTCAGAAGGGCCATCCAAAAGGGATTATAAATCCAGAGCACGGTATGGCACTGATGAAACACATAACTATACTCTGGTACTTTAATATGTCCTCCCCTTACTATTATGGTTTTTATTTGCTTTGCCTCATGAATCATGTTAGATTTATGCATTTTAATCTGTATATTTAAGATCATTTGACCCTGAAAGCCAAAATAGATAACCTGCAGAAATAATAGCAGAAGCAATGGTTCCCTGAGGGTACAGCAATGGGTTGGGGCGTGGGGACAGAACAGAGAGTAGTAACACTGAGGGCTGTATAGCCCCACACCAGAGGAAGCTGTGTGGACAGAACAAGGGAATACCACGTGGTTTAAAATCAGGTACAGTGTGCAACAAGGTAGTATCCTCTCGCCATACATGTTCCCTTTTTATGCTGAACAAGTCATCGGAGAAACTGGATTATATGACGAAGAATGTGGCATCAGGATGGGAGGAAGATGTATCTACAACATGCAGTATGACATAAGCTTGCTTGTTGAGTGTGAGGAGGAACTGAAGTACTTGCTGTAAAGCTCAAGGACTCCAGCCTTCAGTAAGGATTGTAACTCAAAAGAAAGCAGACCAAATTCTTTGGTCTCACAACTGGACCAATAGGCAACATCATGAGAAATGAAGAAAAGAATGAAGTCGTCGAGGATTTTGTCTTGCTGGAAGTAGCAATCAGAGATCAAAAGACATGTTGCATGAGGTAGTATTGAAAAGCAAGGATGATGGATGCTTTGAGGAGTAAGGGACACCTGACCCAAGTCACCTGCATCATATGCAGGTGAAAGTTAGACACTGAAAAAGTAAGACCATAGAAGAATCAAGCATTTGAATTGTGGTGCTGGAAAAGAATGTTGCATGGACAAACCAATGTGTCCTGTAAGAAGTAAGACCAGAGTGCCCTTTAGAGGTAAGGATGTCAAAGCTTCATCTTATACAAGGAGAGACCAGCCCCTGCAGAAGGACATCAAGTTTGAAAAAGAAGAAAGACATCATGTTTGGTGAAGTGAAAGGGCAGCAAAAAAGAGGTAGGCCTTCAATGACTTGAATTGACCCAGTGACTGCAACAACAGACTGAGGCAGAGGAACAATTGTGTGCAGGGCACAGGACCATGCAGTGTTTCATTCACTGCACTTAATTAAGGTCTCTATGGGCTGGAGCCAACTCAATGGCATCTAGCAGCAACCAAAAAAAGTGGCCCAACAGAATGGTCAAATTAGAAAACAATACCTTTACTGTCAGATGCAAACAAAAGTTTGCTGGAGATATGTCCATCCAGCAATGGTTGCAGCAACCGAGAGACAGAGAACTGCCAAAGGTTCAGACCAGATTCAAGAGAGAATGTGCAACAAGGAATATCACTGCTGTTCTCAAATGGATCTTGGCTGAAAGCAAAGAATATCACAGAGATGTTTACTTCAGCTTTATTGACTATGCTAAGGCACTTGTGTGGACAAGATACGCTGACACAGTGATTGCCAATAATGGACTCAGCCACAATGACACTTGTGGGCATGACACAGTGTTACCAGTGCTGGTGTTTACTAGTTCAGTGTTCAGTTCTGTTGTGCACAGTCGAGTCAGAATGGGTTGGAAGAGTCTTGATGACACCTTTAACAACAGACAGTGCCAAAGAAGTCTTCATCAGGCTGTGAAGCAGAGGTAGGGCTGGTAACCACAAGGTTGGCGGATCAAACCCAACAGTCACACTACAGGAGAAAGATGAGACAATCTGCTCCTGTAAAACCCTTATATTGGGTCACTGAGTAAGAATTAATTGGAAGGCAAGCAGCAGACTTGGGTTTTGTATATAAAGTCATCAGTCAAAACTAATGTAAATCCATGTTGCTTTTGTACTAATCAAAAGGGTCCCCCTATATTCACACAGAATAACTGTTCAGAATGAACATTTATGTGCAAATTTCAAGAGACTATTGTTATTTTTAATAAACAAAATACATATTACAATTAAAAATAAACTGGAATTCTTATTAAGGATTCTGGATGTTATTTAGTTAACTCATTTTCAAAAATAATAATACAGGGGAAATATTAATAATACAGAATACAAAAATGAATAAATTAGTCTACAACACATTGTATTTTTAACTTACCTCTGTCTCTGTACAATGGGAATATTCCAATTTACCTGTAATAAAAATACAAAAAGTTACTTCTATCAAAGAGAAAAATTAATAGCACTTTACTTTGATTTTAAAGATCTTTTTAGCCCAGAAAAAGAAAAATTAACTATACAGCAAGTCTAACCCAAAAGGATTGACGCCAGCCCCTGACTCCACCTCTAGTCCACAGCGGACGGCTGTGAGTCAGCATTGGCTTGATGTCAGCACGTACATTAAATATACCATGTGTGTGGTTTAGATCTTATTATAATGAAGCATATTCTGCCCATCTTTCCACAGTTTCTTTAATGAGGATATTTAGATGTAAATCTCTAAGCAAGACCTCTTAGAATATTGAGCACTTTTCATTTGCATTGATTTCTTTCATAGCTGTAATGAAGTAATACCCAGAGTAATATTATGTGCAAATTATTGATCATGGTCAGCCATGTAATAAGTGAAATTGAAACAGAACTATTCTCAGAGACTGGGATTTCACAAAAACTTTAAATACTTTTCTTAAATTAGTGAATGCAAATTTCTATGGTGACCAAGAATTTAATGGTTACTCACACCCCAAAATCCAAACCAAACTATTGCAATAGCTATAGAAAAGTTTGGAGATTCTACAAAATGGTAAATAAAGAATTATCATTTTACTCAGTATGTCCACTCCTCAGCATATGCTCAATAGAAGTGAGACTAGGAACTCAAACACATATGTATATCAATGTTCATTGTAGTACTATTCACAATAACCAAGATATGAAAATAACCCAGTGCCCATAAAACATGACTTAATAAATAAAATGTAACACATACACAAAGGAATACTACTACGCCATAAGAGAAATGAAATTTTGATACCTATACATGAACCTCAAGAACATTGTGCTGACTGAATTCTGTCAGACACAAAAGGACAGAGAGTATATGATCTCATCTATAGAAAAAGACAAGAAAAGGCATGTGTCTGGAAATCAAAGTTTATCAGTGGTCAAAATCAGGCATCGTGGCTTATAGAATACTGCATTTTAAAATCACGGAGATATTTAAAAACACTATCCTGTATCCTGTATCATAATGAGTCAGAGTTGACATGATAGCAATGAGTGCGTTTGGTCTATGGGGTGTAGTCAATTATATGGCCCTTCTAGGCATAATTCGTTATGTGATGTATTATAATTCTAGACTCTATGCCTGTGACTATAATCCCATTTTGAAGGACATGTTCTATTAAATTATCAGGATTGGAGTAGGATTAAGACCTAATCTTAGTAGAGGGTGTGAACCATGACACCACTTTGTTTCCTTGGGTACATCATTAGACTCTACTAAGGTGTTATAACATCATTCATTTTACTTGGGAGTATGGTTGGCTTTAAAGACAAAAACCATCCAGCAGCGCTCTCCAGGAGCAAGGCTGGGCCTCCTACTCCCACCACCAGGGGGCAGTGATGCCCCCCCCAAAAAAAGACAAAAACCATACTTCCATCAAAGTCATCCCTCTGTGTTAAAGACCCATCAACCCCAGAAAAAGAAGGCACAAGACTATTAAATGAGCATGTCCCAGATCTCTGTCTGAAGTGACAGAGGTTATGAGATGAGATGCCCCAGAGGTTGTGGGACTTAACAAGAGGAGCAGCACTGAGACTACCAAATTATGAAGTGGAGCAGCCAGCTGACCTCCTGGCCCGTGGTGGCAAAGGCCAGGGAACCATGTAACAAGCACTTGGCTGATTGCTGAAGAGGGGTGTTGCTGGGAACCAATAACTATATCCTTACCATTTGTTGATCCTGACTCGGCAATCTATGAACTTCCCTAGTAAACTCCTTAAATGTGATCATTGTCTGGGAGTACTATGTGGCCAGTGCAACAAATTATTGAACCTACCACAGAAGTAGAGTGCCACGGGAGGAATGACTGGTGTATAAATGGGGTAAAGAAGGATGGAGGGTGAAGGCATGTCTGACACCCACCATGTGGCAATTGTGAAGTCAAAGGAGGTCAGACATGGCCAGTCACCCCCATGCCATTGACTGCCTTTGGTAAAACTATCCATGGATATAATCCAAGATGCAAGGAGAAGGAACTAATTAGCGTACCATATAAACTCCAACCCTTAAAGCACCTGCTCCCTTCCAGGATCAACCTTAACCCTACAAGATGGCACTCCTCAGAACAATCAAGCATACAAAATGAAAAGGCTGCATTTACCCAGGAATAATGTGATGGGGTTAGGTTCTTTGTCAGCTCGTTATCTCTATGGAAAAGATGAGTGGAGGTCAATTGCATTGCAGCCTAATGATGCCTTCCTGGAGGTGTGGGGACTTCATGTAGCTATGAAGCAAACGTACTGAGGGGCATTCTCGCTCTCTTTCCTTTTGGGGTGGATTTTTCCCACAGCTGCAACTGCTCACCACACCGCGGGGCGCACAGCTGCTACCACTGCCTAGGCTTGCACTTCTGCTTCCTGTTCCTTAGCTACTGCTCCTTGCAGTCATCAGTCTTGCCTTTGGGTTCCTGCTCCTTTTATCCATCAACCAAATTAGTTGGGAAGAGTTTTCCGTTTACTATCCACGGAAGTAAACCGGGCTGGTTAGTGCTCTCCAGTTCTGTGAATCACAATTTTGATATAAAACAGCTTCCTGACATTAACATATTATGTGTCCTGGTTTTTCTCCTCGAGAAAACCCAGTCTATTACAACTGGTACTGGGAGTGATTCTAAAGGGGAAAAAATGGTAAAGAGGAACTTGCTAAATTCTCAAATCTGATGAGGACGAAGAGTACTGAGAATGGTGCTTCTGCTAGTACTGCTAAATCTGCCACTTAGTAAGGAGGCTCTGAGTTTATATCCCAAATATCCTCACCAACTGATGAAGTATTGGTAAGGAGCAAGGCTCTGAGTGATCATGTGTTTGATATTTTTCCTCACCGTATTTAAAACAAAGTCTTGTACTCCTTTATAATATCTTTTAAATCAGTACAATTCCTTCTGTCAGTCTTTTTAACAAAAACGTTTTTTTGCACTTCCATATCTTTAAGTTGGCAAGAGCCCTATCTCCCCGTTAGGCCCTCGTTTAGACCACAATAGCCTACCCCAAAGTAAGAGGACTGTAGTGATCCCATCCTGAGCTATGCTCGTTCTGGTCGGTGGTTCAAAACCACGAGCAGCTCCTAGGGTGGCAGACTAGGCTCTCTCCCCGCAGGGACAGTTACAGTCTTGGAGACCCACTGGAGGCCGCTATGCATTATCACTGACTCAATCACAGTGAGTCTGGTTTCCCAGAGGCCACTCCGGAACATTCAGAACAACAGTTTGCTCCATTCTCTACCTGAATATCCCAACAAAAGCTACACCCCTCTCACACCCTTTTCAGAGACACCAGTTTCTTGGAAAGTGTAAGTGCACCCATTTCATACCCACTCAGCCCAGGACCACTGGGAGAAAATGCTCGATAGTGCGCCATTACACTGGACCCCCTCACCTCCAGGCCACTAAAAAGCATGCACGTTCCGGCCATACTAAGTTCTCAGCCAGCAGGATTCACTCACCCGCAAGCACTGATCATAACTGCTCAGCTGACCTTGCACCCTTTGTGCTTCCAGCGTAAGTCCTGAGCGCACCTAGGCTTCCCACACTTCTTCAGGGCATACGCTTTCTCTCACCCCAAGAGCTGCAATACTCCTGGGCAGAGCTTAAAAATCAAACAAACACCAATAGTTCTTCCTTTTCTTGCTTTCACTTTTCTATTCTTCAATCCCGCTTTTTGTTCAAAATAAAAGCTTATACTACTTAAAATTTGTTTTCAATCAGTATTAACCATCCCTTCATCCTTTTAAAATAAGTATTTTTTCTCTTCTCTTTTTATAATAATACATTGTTAGCCCTACCTGACCCTTTTATCCCCCTCCATCCTCTATTCTTTTATCCCCTCTATTCCCCTCCTTCCATCCTTTCATCCTCCCCTACTCTGTCTTCCCCCAACACTTGTTCTTAACTTTGATTATTCTTCCTCTAAATCACTCAACAGATTTAACTACCTTCACACAACACACCCTTCCGTTAACCCCTAACAGTTACACCAAGATGCCAAAGAAGCAATAAAAACTAACAGTACACACAAGGAGGAAAGAAAAGGAGAAGAGGGAAATGAAAGAAAGAGGCACAACTAAGTGAGCAACATCTGGACCCAAAAGAGATGGTTGGAGTTGAACAAGCTGTGGAATTACCAGAAAAAGAACTCACAAGAAGGGCTGAGCCCCGGTGGCGTAGTGGTTGTGCGCGGGACTGCGGCCCACTGGGACGGAGGTTCAATTCCAGCAGTGGGGCTGGGCCTCCTACTCCCACCACCGGAGAGCAGTGATGCCCGAAAAAAAAAAAAAAGAATTCACAAGAATGATGATTGTACACTGCACTATGAAGAAAGAGAATGAGAGAAATAAGGTAAGTACAGAAAAGTTAGAAACTTCATTGTATGTCTTACAAGAAAAACTGCAAACGAAAACTATAATTACAAAATTAAGTAACTATAAAAGAACAGAAACAATTAAAAAAGTAAAATCCCAAATTAGTGAGCTTGAAGACAAATCTTTTGATTCTAATCGGAGAGAAAAACAAGAAACAAAAAATGGCAAGGAGCTCTTTCCCATCTTGCAAGATGTTGGGTGAAAAGGCTGAGAAGAAGCCTGACACCAAGGAGAAGAAGCCCGAAGTCAAGAGAGCAGGTGGCAGGGGCAAAGTGAAGGGTAAGGGCCGAAAAGTCAAGAAGGGGAAGCCCCACTGCAGCCGAAACCCCGTCCTGGTCCCAGGCATCGGGTGGTATTCCCGCTCCGCCATGTAGTCCCGAAAGGCCATGTACAAGAGGAAGTACTGCTACACGGTCAAGACCAGGATTGAGAGGAAGAGGAAGGTGGTCAGGGTCACCAGGCCAGTTGGGGGGGACAAGAACGGCGGAACCCGAGTGGTGAAGCTGCGTAAAATGCCTAGGTATTACCCAACGGAAGACGTGCCACGGAAGCTGTTGAGCCTCGACAAGAAGCCCTTCAGCCAGCACGTCAGGAGACTGCGTGCCAGCATCACCCCGGGGACCGTCCTGATCATCAAACCCGGGCGCCACCGAGGCAAGAGAGTGATTTTCCTGAAGCAGCTGGGCAGTGGCTTGCTGCTTGTGACTGGACCTCTCTCCCTCAATCGAACACACCAGAAATTGTCATCGCCACCCCCACCAAAGTTGACATCAGTGGTGTGAAAATCCCCAAGCATCTCACGGACGCCTACTTCAAGCAGCAGCAGCGGCGGAAACGCAGGCACCAAGCGGGCGAGATCTTTGACACCCAGAAAGAGAAAGAGAAGATCACAGATCAGCGCGGGGCGGATCAGAAAGCTGTGGACTCCCACATTCTATCCAAAATCAAAGCCGTTCCCCAGCTCCAAGGCTACGTGCGTGCTACGTTCGCACTCACAAATGGGGTTTATCCTCACAAGTTGGTGTTCTAGATTCTTGCAAAGAACTTAATTAAATAACTCTAAGTTTGAAAAAAAAAATGGAAAGGAGACTGAAGAAAGCCTAAGAACAATATAGGACACAATCAGAACAACCTACAAATTATAGGGATACCAGAAGTGAATGAAGCAAAAAAATCTAGAGACAAGAATCGAGGAACACCTACATTTTCCTCACGCATATCAAATGAAAAGATAACTATCAAGGAAACTGGGAGAACGCCAGTCACAAAGGATGTAGAAAGAAAAACACCACAACATACTGTAATCAAACTATCCAACATCAGAGACCAGGAAAAATTTCAAGAACAGTCCGGGGCGGGGGCGCAGGGGGGGGGTGAGTGTGGGAAAGCAGTTGCATTCAAACCAATAAAAAAAACAAAACTCACAGTCATTAAGTCACTAAGATTCATAGAGACCCTATATGGCAGGATAGAACTCTCACTATGGGTTTCCAAGGGTGCAACTCTTTACTAGAGTAGAAGGCCTCTTTCTCCCACTACATTCAAAAGGACAGTGTGGCAGTCATATTCTTGTTAATTTTATGATTGAGATGTAGGGGTGGAGTCTGGCCTGTTAATCTGGAGATAGCCATTGAGTAGCCAATGAGGCCTGTGTGTGGGCATGGCTTTCTCTTGAGACTTCTGGGAAATCTTGCGATATTTCCCTCGTGAAGATGAGAAGCTATCTCCCCCAGTTGTTGGGAGTTAGTCTCAGAGAGGATGACTCACGGACAAGACAAGATGGCAGCGTCTGAGGGGCCAGAGAAGCCACAGGGCTTTGCCCTGATGGAGCCAGACCTCTGAAGTTTGAGAGACCACATGGAGACCCCTGCCAGTGATGAGTTGCTTCTGCCACCACTGGATGCTGTTGATGAACCCTGAGCCCTGGAAGCAGGGAGCCATGGGGTGACCCCAGTCAGCACCAGGATTCTGCACCCACTGACCTGTGACTTCCTGAGTCGGAAGGAGACATTATAGACTGGTATCGGGCATATGGGCTAATATCAGACTTATGACTTTGAACTGGTCTGGGTTGGGATGCTTTCTCAGTGTTCCATTCATTTTGTATATAAACCATTCCCTTATATCCATATGCGTGTCTATGAAATTTGCTCCTCTGGTCTACCTGGACTGACACATTGTGGTACCTTAGGAGTGGGGTACTAAAGAAACAAATCGCAGAGATGGAAAGCAGATGCTTGTTTGATTTTTGCTTTGTGGTATTGTTACTTCTTTGGCTAGTCAGAAGTCAGTTATGTCCTTGCAGTTTACTGAGTTATTTTCTGGAAGCAGTATGGGACACTGAAGTTTTGATTATTTTGTTTGGATGCTGTCTTTGGTTGTTCCTATATAAAATTAATACTGTTAATGTATATCTTGAGCTCAGGGGTCGGGGCCGCCATTTGAGTGTCTCAGAGCCTGTTCTGTTCGGGGACAATGGTTAAGAAGGTCTGAACGCCTGCCCCAAAGCATGGATCTGTTTTGAAGCCTTCAGACACCTAATTCTATGTTTTTGGGTAAAGAGTAGTTTTTGATAAAGATATAGATAAGCCTAATAAGTACTGACCTTGACTGTTTTAAGAATTAAATTTAATTTCTGACTATGTTTGTACTGATTTCTTATGCCTATTATTATAAATATAAGGATGTAGAGAAATGTTTACTGGAAAGTATGAAGAGTTTGTATATGAAGTTACCTCAAGCCAAGCATTGACCTCTAGAGGGTTTATGACTCAGCTACAAAGACATCTCTGATGAGATTAACCCCACCTTGTCCTTAGATGGGTTTAGGCCACACCTGGAAAGAGTTCTCTGAAGAAATTAGCCCCACCCAGTCCTTTGGAGTACTAAGGATGTTTGCATTCTTAGAGAAGGTCATGGTGACCATTGAAGAAGGAGGAACTTTTCCTTTGTGGAAACTTTGAACTGTGGTCTGTGCTAACAGTTGGAATCTGGAACCATGAAGATATCGCCTCTCTGGGACTCAATGTTAAAGGAAACCTGTGGCAGGCTAAAATGCTTGCTAGGTTTCCACCTGGATCTACTCTTTGAGTAGAAATAGGAGAACTGCAGCAATAAATAGGCAGGTTGAATTTGGCCACTGAAACCCGTGGGATTTGGTTCACAGAAAATAGAGATGATGAGAGCGGGTTGACTGGTCTGAAATTCATAACCTAGCATGAGAGGGCTAGGTGTGTTGAGAATTTGTGATGGGACCTTGGTCTAAAGGGAAGGCAACCAATGGCTACCCTGGTGAGACTAAGTGAAACAGCCCACATTGAGTTAACCAGAACCTGACCAGAGGAAGAGAAGTCATTTGAGTCTGTGAACTGGTGCATATCGTTGCTGACTTTATAGATGGCCTGTCCTGATTTGACTTTGGTAATGGATGCACATTTCAGGAGTTTCCAACTGGAATGAAGATTCTTCACATTGGATATTATTGTTTCCTCAGAGCACTGGATTGATGTAAGTGGGCAATATAGAAATTAGATACCCAAAATGGGGGGATAAAGGCATGAGGTGGTTGGCTTGCAAACTCTCATAGGTGGTAGAATATATATTCATAGAATTATAGGATCAAGGTGTAGATATTATATAACTGCAATTGTAAGGCAAAGGATATGTTTTGTTTTATTCACTTACAGAATGTTATTTTTAAATGATGATGCATGTTGAATTGTATGCATTTTAGTTTTATCCTGGTAGGTATGGATAAGATTTTATTGTTCATTTGAAAATTACATATGATTACAGAGCTATGTGAAAGTGTGAAATTAACAAGGGGTGGTCTGTGGCAGTCATGTGCTTATGTTAATTTCATGATTGAGATGTAGGGGTACACTCTGGCCTGTTAATCTGGAGATAGCCATTGAGTAGCCAATGAGGCCTGTGTGTGGGCATGGCTTTCTCCTGAGACTTCTGGGAAATCTTGCAATATTTCCCTCGTGGGGATGAGAAGCTATCTCCCTAGTTGTTGGGAGTTAGTCTCAGAAACGATGACTCACAGACAAGACAAGATGGCAGCGTCTGGGGAGCTGGAGAAGCCACAGGGCTTTGCCCTGATGGAGCCAGACCTCTGAAGCTGAAGAGGCCACATGGAGACCCTTGCCAGCGACGAGTTGCTTCTGCCACCACTGGATGCTGTTCATGAACCCTGAGCCCTAGAAGCAAGGAGCCATGGGGAGACCCCTGCCAGCACCGGGATTCTGTACCCACAAACCTGTGACTTCCTGAGTCGGAAGGAGGCACTATAGACTGGTATCGAGCATATGGGCTAATATCAGACTTATGACTTTGAACTGGTCTGGGTTGGGATGCTTTCTCAGTGTTCCATTCCTTTTGTATATAAACCATTCCCTTATATCCATATGCATGTCTATGAAATTTGTTCCTCTAGTCTACCAAGACTGACACAGACAGGAAGTGGAATAGACTCAGCTTTTTCAGCAGAAACTATGCAGGCAAGAAGACCATGGAGCAACATATCTAAAATCTTAAAGAAAAACAATGTCAAACAACAATCACAATTACAACTTGCGGCTGAACCCTGGTGGAGTGAGTGCCAGACTGCAGTCCGCGGGCTTGGCAGTTCAAATCCAGCAGTGGCTTTCATGAGCAGCGCTGGGTTACTCCCACAACCACCAGAGGGCAGTGATGCACAAACAAAATTATGACTTGAATATGAGAAAGAAAGAAAAGTACTCCCAAACAAGACTATATTAAAGGAATTTTCAAAAACAAGACTCCACTACAAAAAAACTACTAAGTGGAGTACTATGGACAAAAATCAACAACAGCACCACACAAACCTGAGACAAATATAAAATATAAGTATCCCCCAAAACCAACACACTTAAAGTAGAATGCAAAGCACCACAGAAATAGCAGAGGGGTAAACAGAGAACACCACGCGCACATACATACACACGCAGACACACACTAGTAACACTAACATACACAAACAGTAATCAAAATCAGAGCAACAAGTCCATACATACCAATAAATTCACTGAATGTGAGCAAACTAAAAAACAAAGAAAAGCAAAGAAGCAGACTGGGTAAGAAAACAAGACCCATCTATATTTTGCTTACATGAAAAACACCTCAGATACAAAGACGAAAACTGAATATGAATCTGGACAAAATAAAATGAAGTAAATGGCAACCCACACATCCCCTCCCCCTAAAAGAAACAGGTGTGGCAATATTAATTTCTGAAAAAATACACTTTGAGGCAAATAGCAATGAGAAAAGAATGATCACCTCAATCATTAAAAGAGTAAAAGCACAAGAAGACACAGAAATGATAAACATGTGTACCCAATGACAGACTCTCAAAATATATTAATCAAAACCTCACAGATTTAAGAGAGAAATAAACAGCTGGACAATAATAATAGGAAACATGCCACCCTCAAGGAAATACAGATCAACAGGAAAAAACTCAATATGAACACAAAAGAGCAAAACATAATCCAAAACAACATAATCAACTCAAACTTCTACACTTACCCAGGGCACAGTATACATTATTCTACAAACACTCTGAAAAATAGACCGTGGTAGACCAAAAAGCAAGCATAAAGAAATTTTTTTAATTGAGATACTGCAATCCATTTTCTTGATCTCAATGCCACAATACTACAAATCAGCAATAGAATGAACAGAAACATCATGACAATTGGACAACATACTACCTAAAACTAACTGGGTAATTAATCAAATAAGGGATGAAAATTTTAAATCCCTTGGAAAAAATGAAAATAATAAAACAACGTAACAAAACCTCTGGAATATAGCAAAAATAATTACCAGAAGACAATTTATAGCAATCAATGCACATATGAAAAAAAAATTGAAAATCAACAGCATAACATAACACTGTTAACACTAGAAAAAGGGCAACAACATAAACCTCTAAAAGAAGAAAGCATAAAGATTAGAAATAAACTGAAAAAAATGGAAAACGGAAAATAAATAAGAAGCTAATTTTTTGAAAGAATTCATATTAACAAAGTTAACAATGGAAAAGAAAGAAAATATGCAACTACCTACAATAACAGATGAAAAGTGCAGCATCACAAAAAACCCACATAATAAAAATGCACACCCCAAATTTTTTTAGTTAAAAAGAAATGGAAAAACACCTATATATACATCATCAATACAAATTAACTCACAGATGTAGAAAACTTCCACAAACCCATAAAAAAGAAAATATTCATAAACTTCCAACCAAGAAAAGCCCAGGGCCAGATGCCTCCACAGGGAAATTCTGAAGTATGTGAAGAGCTTTCACTAATTTGACATGGACTATTCCAGAATATAGAAAGGGCAATAAACTCTCAAACTCGTTCTATTAATCAAGCACAGCTCAGATACCAAATCAGGCAAAGACCCCACAAAGACAGAAAATACACATCCAATATTCCTTATGAACACAGATGCAAAGATCCTCAACAAAATTCTGGCCACTAGAATCTAACAACATATCAAAATTAATTCATCATTAGCACGTGAGACTTATACCACAACTGCAAGAAGGGGTGAACATTTGAAAAACATTATCATTCACCACCTAAGCAAGGCAAAGAACAATATGAGCCACATACATACAGAAAAGTCAAGTGTTAATATCCAACACTCAATTCTGATAAGATCATTCAACAAAATAGAAGGGAAATTTCTCAATATTAAGCCATATATGAAAAACTAACATCTAACATAAGCTTTACCAGATTAAAAAATGGGAACATTTTTCCTGAAAACAGTAGCGAGACAAGGATACAAAATTCTCAACAGAAGTAAACTGGAGTCCTGTATAACAATGAAGAGAGCTAAGAAAATTACATTATAAAAACTACTTTTTAAAAAAAAAAACTACTTTTAACTATTTTACTTTGGGTCTTCTCAATCTGCCCTTTGAAATTCTCTATGAAACTGACTATCTTTTCTTCCATGTGCCTTAGCAATTCTAGCAAGTTTCAGTCTTTTTTAACACTCAGTTTTGATTATTTACTTTCTTTGCTGTCTTTTTAATGACCTTTTTGCATTCTCCAAGAAAATTACTCATGCTTTCTCACAGCTCAGCAGGTTTTTTATAACTTTGCATGGCTGCCCCACAGTAGTCAACATCCTCTCCCCGCCTCCCTTAACAATCTGATCCAATCTCAAGTTGACATCAGGAACCGTCTGCCAAAGTGATTTTCAAGATACATACCTAGATAGGATGGTTCACTGACACCAGTTAGACTCTCTACCAGGCTGTCTGGCCACCCTGGCCAGCAGACTGGATGCCCTGCAAGCCTGAGCTTGTGCCTGTTGTTTGTCCAAGAGCAGTGGACTCATACAGTATCTGTCCTTTCATGACTGACTATCTTCACACAGCATAATGTTTTTCAGATCCCTCAATGTCCTAAGTTTTTTTAGGGATTCGCCATATGTACCCAAATTTTTTTTTTTATTCAATCTTCTACTATTGAGGATTTAGACTGTTTCCAACTTCTTGCTGTTGTGAACTGTCCTGCAATGAACATGGGGGAGCATACAGCTGCTCACGATCTGTTTCTTATTTCTTTAGGGTATATGCCCAGGATTGCTATAACTGGAACATATGGTATTTATTTTGCCATCTGTTTTAGGAATCACTCTCCCCAAGGCTGTGGAAATTACTATATTACTTTCCACGGTGGTTGCCCATATTTACAAGCCCACCAGGAGTTTATAAGAGTTCCAATCTCTTGGATTTCTTCTAATCATCTTACACCCACAATAGCCTAATTCAAAAAATTAGCAAATATATCATTTGTGAATTATATTCCAATAAAACTCTTTTGAAAAACAAATATTGTAAAGCATGCTAAGATACTGGAACTAATACACTGTTTGTGGGCCTGCAAATATATACAACTGTTGTGGAAAGTGATATGGCACTACCTAAAATAACTAGAAATACCATGTGATTCAGCCATACTTTTGGTGGGCATGTACTCTAAAGCAATGAAACAGAACACAAACAGGAATATGCTCCCTCATGTTCTCTCTGAAGCACAGTTCTTAGAGCAAGAAGCTGGAAACAGCCCAAATAACCATTAGTAGAAAAATGGGTAAAAAAAACTATGGTACATACACACAATGGAATACTGTGTATCTCTAAAAACAATAATGAAACCATTAAACATTTCGTGACATAGATGGACCTGGAAACCATTATGCTGAGTGAAGTTAGTCATCATGAAAAGATAAATATTTTATGAACACACCACTATAAGGATAAACACCTAGAAGGTAAGCTTCTGTCTTCAGGTTAATATTCTAATCCAGTTTCCCAAGTAAGGAGACAGACAGCCTGCATAAAATCCATGAATCTATATTATCCCCTTCATATATACATCTTAAAAATTACTTGAACAGAAGAGACCTTGTCTCAGCAGGGGTGAGTCTTTCAAGATTGGGGGTCAAGAAGAAGAATATTTGTTGCTGCCAAACAACAGTATGCTAAGTCACCCCAAATTAGCAAACTTTATGACAAGAGTTATAAGCGGAACTTACTGGAAATTCAAGTCAAGATAAGGGCATTCAAGTCTCACATGAGGAGATTTTATTTCCACTGGTGGGTAAACCAGGAGGGGTAACCTCCTGTAAGGAGGGAAAACACTTAAAAATACTTAAACAGAACCCAAGAGAGAATACATTCCATAATAAGTTCCAAATTGGAACTTGATTTTGTTTCTATGCAGTCTTTGGGGACCCAGCACATGTGCTATAATTACTGGGATATTAGACTGTCTTTTTGAGCCACACAACATCCTTCATAGGCCACAAAAGGATTCAGTGGAGAAACCCCTCTATGTGAACTGGGCTTTAACTCCGACTCACCTGCAGTAGATTTGTGACATTGATTTACTCACTTGATATACCTAAGGATAAAACATTCTAGTATAAAGAGCAGAAGGCTGATATACCAAAGTTACGGAATTGGCAGTTACTTTGGTTCAGACCCTGTGCTTTAAGAGTGCATAAAGAATGGTGGCCTGAGGCTACAATAAATTTGCTATTTGAACACCCTCCTTGTTTCCTTTGCAGTCCTTTAGCAATGGTTCTGCCTTAGTGAATGTTATTGACAGTTTTGCCCTATCTTCAAACCTCATCATTCGTATAAAGTGTTCAGTCACTCAAGAATTTAATCTGTACAAGTCAACAATTCATGTCCTGCAGGCTGAAATCAGGCTTTACTTAAATAATTTCCTTTACTCAACAGTGTTTTAAAACTCTGTCACTGGCTAAATTAATGACATCAATAGAATTACCTTATGTCCCACTGAAATATTCTAAAATGTTCTCTACCATAAAATGATAATGTTTCTAAAATGAACCAGAGACATACATAAATCATAGATAAATGAATGAATTCTGGGATCACACTTATTTATAGCCCCAATCTAAGAAAATTTTGTTTATTACATGATCCTACTTGATACTTAGCTTCATAAAGGACCACTGTAGATAGGAATGCTACAGCAGAATGTGGTGAAGGAACCACAATCTATCAGAAAGAACAGCACCTGTGGTCTTAAAGCCTACGTGAACATGGAAGAAGTACGCTAGCTTTGTGATCCAGTAACAGTAAATAATAAAAGCCAAACCTAAAGAAGGGAATAGTATCAGATGCTAAATTGTAAATATGTTTTGCAGATAGCTATAGATAACAGTGGGAGTACCAAATTCATGTGCAGGATCCATACATGGATTAAGTCTCCATAGTCGAGAGATTTTAAAAGTCTTGCTATCATACAGAAGGCATCCACAAAGTCGATTGTGCTACATATAGTTCGGCTACAATGTAATACTCCATCATTCAATTTCCCTTTTTATCCACTTTAAAGTTGTTTCAGTTTTTAATAATTTCAGTGTTTTCTTTTATTGAGGTTTCTTGCTTTGTATGATTGTCTGTAATATGAAATCCAGAATTGATGGGTCTAAAGAAACATTAACTTGACATAGCAGGGGAGAATGGGAGGAAATGAGGAGCTAATTAGGATGAGAAGAAACTGTTCTGAAATTTATCTATGATTGGACAAATCTTAACATGCATGAGTGATTAAATTCTATGATATGTGAAGTATAGATGCCAATGAAACTATTTTAAAAAGTCAAAATGTAAAGTTATTCTTTCTCAACATAGTTTTCATCTAGATCAACATACATCCAAAGGTAGTACGTCCATCTTTATAACCATTCCCACAAGAATTCTACACTCTTAGGAGTCATATCAAGTCAAAGCAATAGTTTGGGCCCCCTCCAGAGCCTCAGACAGTGTTTCTTTACAATGTTGAGTTTGGTGAACAAAATGACTAAAGGGACAAGGTGACGGTTATAAGGTGGATGGATTAAGTTTTCCGAGAAATCTTTATAGGACCATCTCCTGATACCTTTGAAGAACAAGCAGGTATTCTCATGACAGGGAAATGAATACTCCTCAGGACAACATTCCTGAGGGTTTTTTTCTCTCCAATGTAGTTCTCTATTTTCTTAAAACTTCATAGTAAATCTCCATCATCAAGCTGTGTCCTTCAAAAAAATCTATCAAAATTACCCCTTTAGGTATTTGTCTACATATATTTACTTTTGTTAAAAATATATCCATGGATGTGGTGCATACAGAGGGAAAAGTTAAGAAAACTTCTTAGACATGACCGAAGTTGAAGAATGCCCAATGGTGCCTGGGAACTGTAATAGTCTTGGGGATACCATGGTCGACTGGCAAGAGTTCACAGTAGCAATGTTCTACACCCACTTTGATAAACAGTAACTAGAGTCTTTAAAGCTTGTGAGCAGTCAACCAGGGTGGTCTCTCCCAATCCTAAAGAAAGAAGAGTGATGAAAATTGAAAGGCACATGGAAACAATTATCATTAGAACCATACAGACATCAGTCTTCACAATCCTAAGACCAGAAGAACTAGAACAGCTGTTCTCAATAAGGGGATGGTGACCTCTTTGGGAGTCAAACAACCCTTTCACCGGGTCACCCAATTCATAACAGTAGCAAAATTCAGTTACGAAGTAGCAATGAAAATAACTTTGTTGTTGGGGAGGTCACAACATGAGGGACTGTATTAAAGGGTTACGACATTAGGAAGGTTGAGAACCACTGAACTAGACGCTGATAGCTACTACTACCAACTGATCTGCAAAGAAAGTCCCATTACAAAGTCCTGGATAGAACAGGAAGAAAATGTGGACGAGAACTCAAAATCATTAATGAGGCCAGGTTACTGTTCAGATGAAGACTGGTGGGCCCCAATGGTGTGGTCTTTATCCTTCAGATTTGATATTGGATTCATCCCATCAAAATAATCAATTATTTAATGTTACAAGGGAAGCATACACCTAACAAATAAGTTTAGAGGATTAGGAAAGGAGAAATGGACACAAGAAAGCTGGTTAAGGGATGACCCATTGAGGTGACTGCAGTGTATGAGTTAAACCAAAATGTGTACGAATTGTTGAATATAAAACTGATAATCCGCTCTGCACAGAATAGTTGCCATAACCTTCTGAGCTAACCCCTCTGCCTTAAATGTAACCAACCCAGAAGATCCTCAAAGAAAAGTCACTGTACCCAAAACACTAGCCAACACTCAAACATTTCAAAAGGAAGCATATGGGCAAGAACCAATGGTACTGAAGGAACAAGTTCAAGTTGTCCTGAAAGCATTAGCCATAAACAAAGCTTCAGGAATTGAAACGTCTGAACAAGCCGATGAAGCACTGGAAGCACTTCCTCATCCATGTCAGGGAAATTAGAAGAAAGCATTTTGCTAACTGACTGGAAGTGATTCATATTTTATTTTTACCCATTCCAAAAAAAGGTAACCCAATGGAATGCTATTAACTACAGAACAGTATCATTGGTATCACATGCAAGTAAAATATTCCTGAAGATAATGCAACAATGATTACAGCAGTACATTGACAAGGTTCAGAATCGATTCAGAAGAGTACATGGAACCAGGGATATTATTACTGGTGTCAGATGGCTCTTGTCTGAAAGCAGAGACTACCCGAAAGATGTTAACTTGTGTTTCATTGACTATGCCAAGTTATTTGAATGTGTGTCATAGCAAACTATGGATAGCCTTAAGAATAATGGGAATTCCAAACACTTCATTGTCCTCCTGTGGAACTTGTACTTGATCCTATGGATCAAAAGAAGGTGGCATGAACAGAACAAGGAAATACTGCATGGTTTAAAATCAGGTAAGGGGGACATCAGGGTTATATCATCTCACTACACTTGTTCAATCTGTATGCACACTAAATAATCAGAGAAACTAGATTTAATTTAAAAAAATGTAGCAACAGGATTGGGGGAAGGAAGGCTTAACAACCTGCAACCTGCAGGTCACACATCTTGCTTGCTGAAAGTGAGGAGGACTTGAAGCACTGGTAATGTAAATCAAGAACTGATATCTTCAGTCTCCTCCCAATAACTACTATCTCCTCCCACATGCAGACAACTCATCTTAGGAAGTAGAACAGGTCAGAAGGAAAACTAACTGGACCTTTTTTGTGTAAGCTATAAATTATCTCTACCCTCTACCAAAAAACTGATTTACAAGAGTCCCCAAGAGCTATTGTTTGCTATTTTCCTCCAGCAGGGGTCTCAGACATAACGGGAGAAGGCATTGGTGGAAGAGGGTTATCCACTTCTAGCTAGACTTCTCTCCCCTTGAATAGAAAACTAGGAGAAAATGTCTGTTTTGTCACTGAAGGTTTTTTTTGTTTTGTGTATACACATATCTAAATTAAAATGCCAACTTTTTCAGCTTAAAAAAATTGTAGCCTTCTATATGGATGACAACTCAATGTAAAGAAACCTAAAATCAAAAAAAGAAAAAGAAAGCTAAAATCCTCACAACTAGACTAATGGGTAGCATCACGATAAATGGAGAAAAGATTGAAGTTATCGAGGATTTCCTCTTGCATGAAGCCAATCAATGCTCATGGAAGTAGCAGTCAGGACATCAAAAGAAGCATTGAATTAGGTAAATCTATTAAAGAAGAGGAATGACCCCAACCGTTGTATATTCCATTGCCTCCTATGCATGTAAAAGCTGGACATTGACTAGGGAGGTTCAAAAAGGAATTGATGCATTTGAAGTATGATGCTGGTGAAGAATATTGAAAGTACCATGGATTTCCAAAAGAATAAACATATCTGTCTGAGATGAAGTACAGCCAGAATTTCTGCTTCTTAGAGACAAGAAGTGTGAGACTTCATCTCATGTACTTGACATGTTGTCAGGAGAGGACAGTTCCTGGAAAAGGGCATCATGCTTGATAAAATAGTGAAGCAGTGAAAAAAGAGGAAGGCCTTCAACAAAATGGACAGACACGGTGGCCGAAACAATGAGCTCAAACATCAGAACAATTATGAGAATAACGCGGGACCAGACATTGTTCATTACATTGTACACAAGATAGGAACCAACTTGACAGCACCTGACAGCAGCAGCAGCAACAGGTCCCCAAAGAATCCACGATTTTGCTTAGGCACTTTTTTGAGCAAGACAAAGCCAAGAGTATTACTGAAAGAAGGTGCTCGCAGCCACGTAGCAGAGAAACATGCTTAAGCATACTTTGCTTGAGATCAACACATGCAGGTACAAACTGCAGCAATACTTTTTGACGCATCCTTTGAAAACAGGAAAAATATTTTTAAATGTTTTCTCCACGAGTACTTTTACTCTAAAACCAAATATAATACTTACTATTCCAAGACCATTTCCCCTACTTAATTAGCTGAATATTGCTGAGGGATACTTGACTGACCATATCCTCTTTTCACATCTCAAACAAAGACGGACTGTTCCCTACACCAAGAAACCATTCTCAAAGAATTTCTTTATTTGTATGTATACAGGATTTCATTGTTTCTTGCAGGAAAACCTATTACAAATCTTAAGATTATTTACAATCAAGATGTGACCATACTTTTTAAAAATGTCCTTTATACAATACAAAGAACCTATTAAAAATTTTTAAGCCAAAACCTGAAACAAATTTTGACGATGGGTATTTAAGGCCTAACCATCTGATAGGACCATGCACTACTAATGCTATTACTATTTGGAGTGTCCCAGGGAAATTTTTTTTTAAGTTTTAATCTTTGTGAAGATCTGGAATATGATCTAAAGCACATAAATTACAATTTTCTAAAAATTCAAAACCAAAATATACTCACAGGTAGCTAGGTGTACTGGTAACAAGTTTTCAGGTTGTAAATAGAGAATCTGAATGTTTTTAACTCAATAAACTGTATGAAAACAAAAACTTCACTCAAGCTGTATAGGAAAAATGACAACATCCCCACCCCAGCACTACCAACACCACATCACACCAAGCACATACATGAAGATCTTCTTATGCCTACAATTACATCAGCATTGGGGAAAAGAAAAAAAATTTAATGAGCTACTTATTTCATTAGAGGTTAAATTCTGAGCCCCCCAGTTTGCAAAGGGTTTCAGATGGCAGGGACAACCCAAAAACTATTTGCAGAGTCCCCATGTAGATTGGGCCTCCAACATATTCTCCATAATCATTAACCAAGCATGTAAATAATCATGCCCTCAGGCAGAATGCCCTGGAAAGCAGAGTACCTCCGTCGGTTTCTAGCTATTCCAAGAAGATGCAGTCTCTCTTAAGGGTTTGCCTACTTTTGCCCTTGATGGAGGTCACCTTACTGGGGCCCATATAGGAGTTTAATAACCATTAGTCATGTCCTACCAATTTAACCCTACCATGGTCTTAAGGCCCCAGATCAATCTCATAAGCCATTCTATTTTACAATGTATATAAGTGTTCCAATCATGGTACGGTTCCTGCTTCTGTACTTCCACCCCTGTGAGGTTTTGATCTGTCACCAATCATGAATTTGTGCCCATTCCCTTTGTTCCATATTCCATGTAACTAGGTCCACAGTTGTGAATCCCCATACACCATTTTTACCTGCCATTTTAGCAAGTGCTACTGGCTGCCCTCATCCAGATAATGTGTCTGACTCTTTGTGTTGTCTCTAAGCCTTACATTTTCTTAAAATTATATTTGAGATGGATTCTCTTTTGTACCCTAAAAAATGTGAAGCATCATGATGCTTCTTGTACGAGAGTACCCAAAACTGATTTTTTTCCAAAGCCATGCATTTAAATTTTTTTATAACACAAACTTATCTCCTTCAACATATTCCCATAACACTTAATAAATCTGTCAATAATGCGATTCCATTCTTGGAAGCATTTTTCAAACTCATCTGTTAGGATGACTGACAGCACCTCCCTCATTTATTTAATTACCTCTTCTATGTAGTTCATTTGCTGGCCTCTTCATTCACAGAAACACTAAGAAGTCACACGAAGTAAGGTCAGGTAAGTAAGGCATGCAGTTTTTGCCAAAAACTTGTAAACGGAGATGGCTGCATGAGCAGGTGCATTGCCTGCAAAACCAGTCCCCCTGCCACAAATCAGGCCTTTTTTGTTGCACACTGTTATGCAATCTTTCCAGAACTTCTCAATAGAAAGCTTGATTTAACAGTCTGACACGGTGGCACAAACTCCAAACGCACTACAAGTCAATATTTTCATACCTTCAGGAAGTTGAAGGATGTCCAGAATGAGCTTTGTCATCAATCGACATTTTACCTTTTTTGAAAAGAATAAACTACTCGTGTACTTGAGTTTTTCCCATAGCACTGTCCTTGTATGCTATATTCAACATCACAACCATTTCCAGGGCATTTTTCCCAAGCAGGAAACAAAATTTCACAGCTGCAAACTGTTCTTTTAAATCATCCATCAAAGAAATAAGGTTCAAGTGAAAGTGCTTTTACAAAAAATTCACTGTAACCACAGAGAACCTTCCTAGGCAATGCCACTGGGTGCACTAACTCAGATCAAATTGTTGAATGCTCACCTAGCAGGAAGAATGTATACTACAAAAGTTCCACACAGGATTTTTTGGGGGTACTCCTCGTATTCCTTTTTCATAACAGAAAACTTCATATATTGCTTGTTTTGAAATATTTTCATAATTTAATCATCTTTAAGAATATAACCTAAAATGTAAATTTTCCTTTTTAAACTTTAAATTTTTTAACCTTTCCATTCTATATCACATTGTTTTCATATCCATTATAGTGTCTGTTGATTCTCATTATCAAATAAAATCTCATTCTTTCTCATTTTCTAATATACATCTCATTTCTAAGTCTCCAACATCTTTTGTTTGTTTGTTTGTTTGTTTGTTTGGGGGGGCATCACTGCCTCTAGTGGTCGTGGGCGCTACCCAGTGCTACTCCTGAGAGCCGCTGCGGGATTTGAACCACCAAGCCCGCGGGCTGCGGTTCCACACTCAACCACTTACACCACCGGGGCTCAGCCCTTCCAACATCTTTTATCATTTATCCAATTCACAGATATTTATCTTATAGAGTATTTCTAAATATGTTAATTCAAGCTGCCTACAAATTTTCTGAATGCAGTGATACTGTTAAAGTAAACAAGAACTAAATCAATTGTTAACACATTCAGACTATGAACATGATAATAAATTATTTAAGGTGCTATTCCTTCCCAAGGGACTAAATTTAGTGATACTGACAACGAGCAGAAACTAATACCATTCACTCATCCAACTCAACAGGAATGAACAATGCCTTGCTCCAGAATTCATGAGTTTGAGAATTTATAGGCAGGATCTATTTCTCCAAACCGAATATGATCCTGGGCACTGGTATCTACTAGGCGAGAACTGAGTTCCTGCTACGTTGTTCTTTATCTCATCATCATCCCTGGAATGTGAAGCAATGTTTGGGTACATGTCTTAATAGTCAGAATTAAGAGGTATGGTGTTTCTGGCATCTAGTGGGTAGAGACCAGGGGTGCTGCTAAACATCTTGTAATGCACAGAACAGCCCCACAACAAATATATCCCCAACCAAAATTTTCAATACTGCTGAGGTTACAAAACTCTGCTGTTGACATTTGTCCCAATTCTAAGGAAAAATATAGCACTAATGGATTAAAATCACCATGAAAGTGTGAAGAAATCACTAGCTAGATTAGGAAAGGTTCTAAAACTTACTGAATATCTTCTTGTACCAACCCTCCTATTAGTCACTGTGCCTATATTAGCTCATTTAAATCTATATTGCTGCTGTTCTTACTGCTGTCAAATCACCCCGACTCATGACATCCCCAAGCGCAAACCCTGAGTCATCCCCATGACCCAAGTCAAACTGATATGATTCACAGAGTTGTCAATGTGATTTTCAGAACCAGAACAAGAGGCCTTTCTTCCTAGTCCATCTGAGTCTAGAAGTACCGCTGAAATCTGTTCAGCTTCAGAGTAGCACACATTTGGCCAGTAGTGGAGCCCAAGTCTCATACATGGAAGGTGAGAGAAATCTACAACAAACCCTTAAAACTTTTTCATTCTGAAAAAAGTAATGTATTCTCAATTTATAAATGAAAGGTGATGAAAATGACACAAAGTCATTTACGGTGGTAGTTACAAGTTTTATGCCAACTTGAAGATATATGAAATATCGAGGTGGTATCCAAACTTTTGATCAGGACACCGACAGATGGTGCCTCCTTGTGGGTGTGGACTTCTCATAAAGAGGGCTAGGGGAACCTCCTCTCTCTCTGCCTTTACCTTCCTGCTGGCTCACCCTGAGAAGTACCAGGTGTGCTATGCTTCCAGACTGCACCAGCAGCCTGTGATCTTCCTGCCTCTGCACTACCGCACCTGGCTACATGAGTCTAAAGAGGGACTTATGGACTAGTGATTGGAGTTATGGGTTTGAGTTAGTCTGGGTTAGGATGCTGTCTTGATTTATAACTACTTATTGATAAAAAGCTCTTTCTTACACATGCAGTATATGAATGTCTCGGAATTTGTTTTTCTAGTGCACCCATCCTAACACTGTCAGGAAAAAGAATCATGATGTCAATCCAAAAACAAAATGTTTTAATCCACAATACTACAAAATTCAGAGGTTAAAAAAAAAACCTAGATATGGTTCTTAGTTACCAATATCAGTTTGAGAATGTATAAACCTTCATTTAGAAAAGAAATTAACAATAGTTAAAAACATAAATGCTGATTATCAGCTGCATATTATATACAATATTTTTCGGACCATAAGATGCACTTTTGGGCTAAGCCCCAGTGGCGTAAGTGGTTGAGTGCAGGACTGCAGCCTGCAGGCTTGGCAGTTCAAAACCAGCGATGGCTCTCAGGAGCAGCTCTGGGTAGTTTCCACCACCACCAGAGGCAGTGATGCCCCCCCCCCCCAAAAAAAAACAGACGCACTTTTTTCCCCCAAGAGTGAGAGAAAAATGAGGGAATGTCTTATGGTCTGAAGGTGTGGTATTTTAGTATACTGAACATTTTAGTATACTGGTACTATTTGGTTCAGAATATTTTTTCTTGTTTTCCTGCTCTAAAAACTGGGTGTGTCTTGTGGTCAAGTGCGTCTAATGGGCTGAACCATTTTACAAGGGAGTTTCTGAGTGGCATAAACAATCAACAAGCTTAGCTCCTAACCGAATAACTGCAAGTTTGAGTCCACCCAGAGGTGGACCTGGAAGAAGGCCAGGCAACCTACTTTTTAAAAATCATCCACCGAAAACATGGAAAGGAGGACAAAACCAGTTGCAAATTTCAAAGACTGTAACCAATGCACTGAACCCTACATGTAAAAACTGTTTACTGTGCATCAAAAATATTTTTAAAAATTTAAAAACCTTAAGGAGTACAGCTCTGACACAAATGAGCTGTCATGAATCTGAACTGTTTCAACAGCAACTAATTCCTATATCTTACAGTGAAAAAGAATGCATTTATCATTTTCCCTTAAAAATAGAATTTATACAGGTTATGTTACCAAATTATTAAGTATCAAAAGTCAAAATTAAATGTTATGTGCCTTCCAGAGCCATGTGACAACTCTTAAATATTGAGAGAAAGCGAATTATGTAAATAATGTTCTAATATAAGTTTCCTATATAATGTTATCAATAGACCCTGCAATACGATAGCAACAGCTCTAAGTAGGCGCTCCAAAAGTGGCAGTATAGGTCATGAGTACGACTAAGGAGGAAGAGAATGGCTGCTGGAAAAAAGTCTACGCTCTTTTTTGCCCATAAAGATAGTGTACTCCATTGAAGTCAATGTTATCGCATATTTCATTTCAACATTAGATCATAACTTTAAAACCTACCTCTAAGCAGTAAGATCACAAAATAGCTAAAAATGTACTCTTTGGGCTTCAGTTGAGGAAATAAACACCATGTGATCCAAGGTTTGTTCTTTGTGGAAATCACAACCAAGGCTGTTTTGAATGTCAGCCTGTGAACAACCATTGTCCTGATGGCAATCCTTGGTCACAAGGAAGGGCTGTGCTGTTCTATTTGATAAGTGCATGCTTTTCGAATCATTTTAATAACACATTATAAATAAACGTTGCAAGCTGCCCCCCACCAAGTCCAAGTTTGAAAGCAGCAAGCACATAAAATAGAAGTGGCAACTACTTGGAATGAAACAATTTAAAGTCATCATAAAAAAGGTCTTTTTTTAATAAGAATTCAAAAAGTTGCTTCCAAAACCCACTGCCAACTTGTCTATTTAGACTCATTGCTACTCTAAAGGCAGAGTGGAACTGCGTCCACAGCATGGTAACTGACTTCTTTCTTCAGAGCGCTAACCTGTAACTCTTGGCTGGCAGTCAAGAGTGTAACCGCTGCACCACTGCACCGCGGCCTAAAGTTAGTTGTTTGCCTTACACGGGAAGAGAGAAGAAAGTAGAAAACCTACATGGGTGGGTGGTTTTTTAAGAATTAACGACCATCATCTTGAAATTGCACTATTTCTTCAGTTTAGAAATGTCTAGAAGTCTGGACCCAGAGGAGAATTTGGGGGAAAATGAAAAAGGGGTGCAATCACTTTTGGCCCCTGAAATTTGCTTTACATTAAATGTCATCTTACTGACTACCTATGAATTACATCTTTCGCTTTAAGCATCTTGACATTGCCATTAACGCTCTAAAACTGAAGGTGAGCTTTCTAATAGGCTGGCTTCAGAGTGGCATAAAAAGAGGTATAAGGAACCTATTCATCAAACTGCTCCTGGTCATGAATAAATATTTTGGCAAGTCTGAGCTGTACGGTCCTGTTGGGTGATCATCCAGAAGAATTTACATTAGACAATGAACCAACTAAAATGTATTTTATCTAAACATCCTATCAACTGTTTACACACCGACGCAAGCTATTTTTCTCAATCTCAGGTGTCAAAAGCAGTTCTGTATTTCCCCTTTGTCATTTTTCCCCAAAATTCTTCTCCGGGTCCAGACTTCGTTACACTTCTAAAGTGGAGGCGCACTGCCATCAAACTGACAATACTAGGCCTGACACTAGAATGACCGACCCTGGCGGGTCCTTGTAGACCCTCATCGCCCCCCCCCAGGCCCAACACACCAACAGAGTCTGGCATGGAAACGGGAAGACAGATCCTCCTGGGAGGGAGGGAGGGCCCATCCCCACCCACCCCCTTCCCCAGACAAGCAGACAGCTGACGCGGTCTACAGGATCTCGGGGGGCCCCCCACCCCCTCCAAGCGGGCCGGCCGGGCCTCCGTCTCCGCGGGCTGCGGCGCACCCCCCCCCACCCCCGGCGCCCCGGATTCCACGAGCGAGCGCCGAGCCCCTGCCCCCGCAGAGCCGCCGCTCACCCGGGTCGGGAAGGCGGTCGGCGGCGGCGGCGGGCGCCAGCGTGACGGCGCCGTCCCTCCAGACGCGGATCTGCGCGGCCGAGAGCGGGCGCGGGCGCGGGCGGGGGGCGCGGGGCCCCCGGGCGTCTGCGGCGCGCAGCGAGCCGCAGCACTGGTAGCACACGGCCCACGCCTGCTCTTCGTTGATGGGCTGGTTGTAGAGCCGCAGGATTTCCTCCAGGCTCAGCGAGTCTCGCAGGCCCTCCGTCGCCCCCGGGCCCGCCCGGCTCTCCGCGGACGCCGCCGCGGCCTCGCCAAGCTGCGCCATCCCCGCCAGCCGCCGACTGCGGAGCCTCCTCAGCGGCGGAGCGGCGGGGCCGCGCGCCGCCCCATCCCGGAGCCGCCGACCCGGCCCCCGCGCCACTCGCGCGCACCGCCCGCAGCCTGTTTGGAGATGAGGCGTGGGCTCCGGCCGGCCGGCAGTGGGCGAGGGAGGAGAGGACGAGGAGAACGGCCCCTGACGAGCTCCGGCTGCCAGCCAACCGGCGCGAGGCGACGAGGCGGGGTCTGCCCCAGGCTCCGCCCCAAGCCCGATTCGGCCCTCCGCCCCGTCCACTCAGCCGTCGCCAGCCCCGCGCGGGCCCCGCCCCGCCCCGCCCCGCCCGCCCACTGGCTCGGCCTGTCCCGGGGGAGGCTGTAGTGTCCCGAGGTCCAAACAGTCCCGGGGAAGGTCAAGCTTCTAGAATCAAAAGGACCGTGCTGGGAAATCCAGTCTAAAGACGGGCCCCGAAGAGCACGCGCCTCCCTCCAGCCTTGACACAATTTCCCCGGTGCTCCCACTGACCTTGCCTCTTCCTCATCCTCTCTACCCCGCTGTCCTCTTTTCTGGAATTCTCTGATAACCATCAACAGGCCATATATTTACTTAGGTGTGTGTTATTTATTAACGACCTCAAAAGCCCCTAAAAAGGCACATATCTGTAAAGATTTTGCTCACTGACGTCGCAAGTGCCTACATCAGCACCCTCCAGGATTCACGTGTAACATCTGTACTTCTCACGTTAACCAGCCTGCCTATATGATATAGTATATATATATATATATATATAAAACAGTAGCAGAATTGAACCGAGGGCAATTAGCCATAAGATGAAATAAATACTCTCAGGTGTTCCTGAACCAATTAAAGCCATGCAATTAAAAAGAATGATCTAAGATCATTCTTAAATGAAAAATCGTCCATTCGTAACCATTGCTTTGGTAACACGCCGTAGAACACCAGAGTTGAAAGCACACCAAGTAAGAAATTTAGAGTAACAATAACCTTTTTAGAGCACAGTTTTCTACCCTATCCTACAGAGTCTCTGTGAGTCTGCATCCATTCCATAGCCGTGAGTGTGATTTGGTTTTTATTGGGAAAACGGTGGCATAGTGAACACAAGTGGCTGCTAACCTCAAGATCAGCAGTTCAAAGCACCAGCTGCACTTAGGAAAAAAGAGACTTCTCC